>JAUCNO010000663.1:7515161-7525550 GCA_032353835.1 Enteromius viviparus
TGAACTGGAAATTAGGTGCTGGGCGTCCGGCCAGAGGAGAACTGGACCCAACTAAGCCTGGTTCTCCCAAGGTTTTTCCCCCATTCTCTCATGGATGGGGTTTTGGTTCCTTGCTGCTGCCGCCTCTGGCTTTCTTAGTTGGGGACACATGATTTCCAGTGATTTCCGTCGTCTTGACTACAGATTCCGTCTCTGCTTTTGATAAACAAAGTCATTATACATTACCATCACTCTGTTGATCTATTTGATAATGTTCAGTGCTTTCCTACAATCTGTATTGTTAAAAGCGCTATATAAATAAAAAAGTGACTTGTTTTTGCCATTAATTGTAATAATGCAGTGAACAAACTGAGTAACAGAACAAACTGAGACCGACTCAATCCAGAAGAACTGTGGCGACGTCTCCAAGATGAAGAAAAACCCTACCTGAAAAACTGTTCCTCGGAACAGAAGCTGTTTTACCAAAAGCTGTAATCCCAAATATTTATTTGATTTAGTTAATAGAAGTGAATTGAAATTAAATCTAGTTATGACATCATTTTATAGCATTTTAACAAAACTCCTAAGAGTACTGGAGCTTTCCATGTAGGTTTTTTCTTCATCTTGGAGACAGTTCTTCTGGATTGAGTCTGTCTCAGTTTGTTCTGTTACTCAGTTTGTTCACTGCATTATTAAATTTATTGACAAAATTAATGTTTGTAAATGTAAACTGATATTTACAACTGACAAAAAAGATAGAAATAACCCACTTAAACCAGTTTCTGTTGGTGAAAATACTAGTGGCCTAAGACTTTTGCACAGTACTGTACATACATATATATACACACACACACATATATGTAAAAAAAATAAATACTTCATTTTTGAATATTTGGATAAATACTTGTTTATTTACTAGAATTCCCATACTCTTATACGAGCAGTTACGCACTCCAGTAAATTGACGCTGTCTGAAATTCTAAAGAAGAGAATTGCTTCTCATTAGCTCCAGTTTCTTGGCTATGTTTCATTAAATGTGAAGTGCCCGCACACATAATTGCCTATTTCAAAACAGCACATATGGTGTCATATTGAAAATGCTGAATTGAATCCAGAGTTATGAAGCATTTCTCAGCCCAGCACAGCAAAAAGCCTTAATGTCACTCACTAACTCAACCGCAGGTGCTCCAACAGTGAGCCGCCATTAGGTGAAATTGAGTTTCTTACATTTATTCAAATCAGTTTAGAATCACACCTGAGTAAATATGCTTACCTGGGCAAAAAGATGCTGGATTTTATTTACATGTCCAGATAGAGGCATGCATCGTATGATGAACAAAACTGCATTTACCTCCAAAATGGCCTGTTAAATCACATTCGGGCCCTTGTTTCTGAGTGACCACAGAGGAGCTAAAGAGTAAAGCATGTGTCTCGAGTGATTTAAAAAAGCCAATTAGCTGTGCAGTTACACCACTTTTTATCATTCTTATGTGAAAAGAGTCATGTACCTGTGTGAGTCTCAGTCTCAAATTATCTGTGTGTAATTCACTGTGTTCAGGTCTGATGGATTGCCTGTACCGGAGGGTTTTCCTTGTTGCAAATGAAGCTCAACTGGTCGTGTCAAACCTGTCAAGCTTCTAACATCAGCAGAGAGTCATTCTGGAATTAGTTAAACAGAAAACAAAGATTTCTGCAAATACAGGTGGTTTGTTAAACATACTATCAATCACAATCATCTCTGTCACACTTTTGAAAGCCAAAAAGCAGATATTTTACACTTAATTAGATAAGTCAAGTGACTGGACCTGAATTCAAACCTGAAAAATCCCACAGATTTATTATCTGAGCCGTATATACAAACCAAAGACCCCAGGACTAGTAATTAGAACTAATAACAGAATAACAATGCAGAACACCTTAGCAATGGAATAGTAATGGCCAGTACCTACAAGCCTTACGTTTAGCAAAAAATGTCAAAAGAACAATATCTACATTTAACCTTGCACTTACAACTTGTCCTTGATCCTATAATGTATCTTAATATGCTTTTTGGGGGTTCAAAAAAATATTAGTCTTATTAAACTTGATTCTCACACTTCCAGCTTCGCCAGATTTTAATTGCAACTTTTGAATTTGCTCCTCTTACAAAAAAACATGTTGATGCATGTTTTTCTTTCACATGGCAAACAAGGCTTATTAAAAGCATGCTTTGCTGAGTCTGTAATTGGCAGTGGTTTCACAAAATACGCTGGCAGAACCAGTGCCAAGGAGGAGGGGAGGCATCAGAGAACTGGTCTAGATAAAAAGACAAGAACGTGAGCCAAAGTGAAATCAGTTCAACAGGGAGCGAGGAATTAAGTGAATCGTCTCAGTGGAAGAAAAATTGTGTTAAACTTCTGACAGGAGTACGTTTAAACCCTGAAAGCATTGCGAAAAATAAACCCAGGATGGTACAGAAAAATGCTAAATAGAATTGAAAATTATTGCAGGCTAAACAAAGAATTCAAAATGTTAATGTGTCATTAAAATGAAACCGCAGTGAATTTATATAAATGCCAAACCACATATTTCATTAACAATCTCAGGCTTTATATAAGCGGAAATTCTTGTTGCAACCTGGGTTCGGTAACAGAAGCGTAACAAGGGTAGATAAGGGAAGTTATTAGTATCGTTTCTCATCAGGTTTGGAATGACAGAACCTATTAAGAAGGTTAATCTTTTAGCCACCGTTGTTTTTCTTCATTCCCATTGGTAATTACATGATTAAAAGTTCAGACATTTTTCCATGTTTCATAAGACACTCCAAGACTCGACTTACGATTACACCTCGTTACACGACAAACCTCCTTTTGAACATGAATCTGTGACTGTTCAAAGGATGTATAATCCAACATTAATTAAAGCAGCCGTACGGCACGACACAAAAGTGGCTGGCACTGAAATGAGCCGGTCGAGCACACATACAGAATAAGTCGAGAATGAATAAGGCTTTGATGTGCTTTTATGGCAAAGTTGTAACCTCACCGGATCTATATTTACACATCCACATGCACATTATTTCATGCAAGCATATAGCTGGTCACCACAGGGGCCGATGAAATTTTAATCAGTTCGTTCCAACCAGATGGGTTTGATAAATGTAACGCGGAAAACAGCCACAGATATCATAATGACGTGCAAATCTACTGATGCAAACAGTGAGAACAATTTGCAGTCATTGAACAGATAAACCACTACTTCCCAGACAATCATGGATTGCAAATCAGAGCTATTTTTATCCAGTAGTTTCTCCTAAAAAGCAATGAGGTGAATTCAGTCCTTGGAAAGGATCTCTGATGCTTGGCCTAAGAAAAGACACAAGGAAGATCAGGCATCTCCTCTGGATTATATATGTATATATATAAATATATAGGTATATGTATGATATCATAAACGTACCTATCTTGGTACTGAATGATTAACAGGGTTTCCCAGCTTTTTGACTCAAGTAATATAATACACATAATAATGATTAACTAAATAATGTATTCTTTAGCTCAAGAAAGTAAGTTGCTGCAAACTAGCAGTTATGCAAAGAATGCATAAGTGTAAAACATTTTTGTATTACATTTTTGGTTCTTCTTTAGAATAGAGGTCCAAAATAATTAGTTAAGCATTAATTAATGGTTAATTTGTTCACAATTAAGCATTAGTTGAGCAAAACCACACTACTAATTATTGATTAAAATGTTAAAAAGTTAATCATTAATTAGTAGTGTGTATTGCTCAATTAATGCTTAATTGTGAACAAATTAACCATTAATTAATGCTTAACTAATGCATTATTTTGGACCCCTATTCTAAAGTGTTACCGACCTTATTTTACATCCCTAATCCTGCCCAATACCTAAACTTAACAACTGACTATTAATAAGCAGCATATTATTAATTTAAAGGGAAAATCATAGTAAACATTGAATATGTGTTCCCTATTCTAAAGTGTTACTGAATTTCTTCTTACAAAGTAAAGGCATAATTTTATGAAAGATTTGTCCTTTTGTTTATTATTATTATTATTATTGATGAGTCTTTGCTAAATAAAAGTATGCCTATCTTTGCAGAGCAGAGTATATAAAATGTACAAAGAGCACACTTTTTTTACTCTAAGGTTCCCCCCGAAATAGTGCGAGTTCCTATCCAACCTCACAAAATATAGTAATAAAATAAAAGACAAAATACCATTGCCATCCTTTTTGTTGGATGAAACACTACAATGGTTCACAACTCTCTTCGCACTATAAAACACCCGTCTGTGCTTGGCACTAAAGAGACCTGCGTTACTATGAGTCCAATCACTATGTGGGCTTTTAGTGCGCTGTTGTGCTGGGGCGCAGCAACAGGCCAGTGGCACCCAGGGTTGGTGAGAGAGCGAGTCAGTTGACTAGTTTTCTGTTCAGCTCAAATGTCATATCTGACAGCAGATAACCTGCAATTCCTCCCTCTGGAAAATGCGTACGCTCAGGTTTTTGTTGATGGATGGGAGGTCAGATGGGAGCTAAAGGCTTATAGAGAAAGAGACATGTGTTGGCAGAGCTAGCGTGGTAAATGAGTGGGTTTTGGCAAGGCTGTCCACCTATAAAGCATTACTTCATAGGTAAAGTGCGTCCCCATGCCTTCTGATGAAAACCTCCAGCAGAGACAGAACAACTGGCCTAGTTTCACTGCTGACAGGACCTACCTTGAAGAAGAAATGAACTCTGTGTCATTTTTAGTTGGTCTATGCCTGGAGTAGATGATTGAAGGCTAAACAAAACACGCCATTTAGAGAAATTTCTACCGCTTTTGTCGTTTTAAATTATATTTGTATGCACTCTACTTTTTTGTTAATAGGAGTTATTGGGTTTACTGTAATTATTCACCATTCAAATATGAACTGTGGGAAGCTGTATAAATATAAGCCCTGTTAATAAGGACACTTAAATAGGAAATCAGTAAAGGTTGGCTGATATGTAAAATATTTACAGTATATGGGCAATAGTTTTGCTGGTGATATAAAAAAAAAACCAAACAACATTACTAATTGTTTAAATTATATTCACATTATAATTCATAACTATTAGTACAGTAGTCTTGCGATTAATTATGCATGTAAATATAGAGATGTTTCATTGTGCCAGGCTTTTTTGAAGAAGAAGAAAGTCTCTTATGTTCATCAAGGATAAATATATTGGATCATAAAACTGTACAATTGTACTATTGTGAAATATCATTGGTATTTGGTACATTTTTAAATGTAATTTATTGTTGTGCTGACAAAAGTAGAATTTTCGGCAGCCATTAGTCCTGTCTTCATTGTCCTCCTTTAGAAATCCTTCAAATATGCTAATGTGGTGATTAAAAAACATTTCTGATTTCTGTGCTTGCAGGCTGTAAAATATGGATATTTGTGGAAATAAGCATCTGTCATTTTAAATAGGACTGACTGTTTCATTCTTGTCTTCCTAAACAGGTCAAGTGTGACCAGTATTGGCCCATTCGTGGCACAGAGACTTACGGAATGATCCAAGTGACCATGCTTGACGCTGTTGAGTTGGCAACTTACAGTGTGCGCACCTTTGCTCTTTACAAGGTAAAAAGTTGCTTGCCTTTTCCTCTTATATAGTAAATTTCCACATTTTTAGCCACTTAACCTACTTTCTTCCACTTTGCTCAAACAGAATGGCTCTAGCGAGAAGCGTGAGGTCAGGCAGTTCCAGTTCATGGCCTGGCCAGACCACGGAGTGCCTGAATACCCCACCCCGATCCTAGCCTTCCTGCGCAGGGTCAAAGCCTGCAACCCTCCTGATGCTGGACCCATGGTAGTGCACTGCAGGTTAGCGCCGGTTCCCAGTCTTTCATTTACTGCTGACCTTTTCACTTATAAAACTCTCTTGTAAAGTGAGCAGTTGTAGGTTTGCTTGGTGGAATTGGTTGAAAAGATTGTTGTGTAACCAAAGTTTGTCTTTCTCAGTGCTGGAGTGGGCCGCACGGGCTGCTTCATAGTTATTGACGCCATGCTGGAGCGGATGAAACATGAGAAGACAGTAGACATTTATGGCCACGTCACATGCATGAGAGCCCAGAGGAACTACATGGTGCAGACGGAGGACCAGTACATCTTCATCCACGAGGCCTTGCTGGAAGCCGCCACCTGTGGAAACACAGAGGTCCCTGCCCGAAACCTCTACGCCCACATCCAGAAGCTCACCCAGCCACCGCTGGGAGAGACCGTCACAGCCATGGAGCTGGAGTTTAAGGTGACTTCACATCACCACACTGATTTTGCTCGTTTACAGTGGCATATTTAGGGTGCATTCAGTCATACTTTCTTTATTAAAAAAACACCTACCACTAAAAGATTTGTAGTAAAGAAGACCATCAGTTGCTTAATGAATTGACTCATAGAGCTAGATCACATGATCAGATGGATCTGTCTTTAATAAAAACTAAATAAAAATGTAGGTTAACTATAACAAACTATAACCCTCATCCATCCACACCACTGGGTCTTAACTTATTTATTTAGTTATTCATGCCGATTTATGCTTCAAATATTTTATATTTTGTTCATTTTTTTATGTTTGTTTTTTGTCTGCATATTTTTTCTTTTTAAATTTGTAATAAATAAAAAAAAATTAAAAATGATCTATAGATAGATAGATAGATGTGATTCAGACTCCAAAGTTTAGAGTACATGAATTCTAAATATAAAATACATCAAATATAAATTCAACAATGAGAATCTGAAATCAGACTGGATTTTTTTTGGACTGGTAAAAATTGGTGTAAACAAATCTAACGACTCAAACCCTTAGACCTCAAACCAAATGAATGTTTTATCGAAAATGCTTTACTGTTCCATCTGTTAATAGAGCTTTTGGGATAGTGAATGCTGGTATAACTAGGATGCTGAACTCATAGCGGATTCTAGAAGTAGAAACAGCATCTGGCGCAAAAAGACAGAAGCGGGTAACCAGTACAGACAGAGCTTGTAGTAGAGCCAACGGTCTCTACGCGCTCTCTGCTGAGGTCCATCTGTGCTTTCTCTGCCCCGCTGCCAGTCACGCCCTCGCTTTCCCAGTCAGACCGTTCCGCCCGCATCCCTCAGTACTGCTGCAGAGCTCACCTTTAATTTACAATCACAACAGACATGCCTTTAGTGTCGGTTTGCTCTATAGGGCACATCTCCACCGCATTTAAAAAATATTCGGTTTCAGAAAGTTGTTCCACTATGTTTCTGCCAGCTTGTTTACACTCAAGCCTTCTGAACCCAACAATGTTTCCACAGAGACTCGCCAACTCCAAAGCCCACACCTCACGATTCATCAGCGCCAACCTGCCCTGCAACAAGTTCAAAAACCGGCTCGTCAATATCATGCCTTTTGAGTCAACACGGGTGTGCCTGCAGCCAATCCGAGGAGTGGAGGGGTCTGACTACATCAATGCCAGCTGCATCGATGGATACAGGTAGCTGCCCGTGCCAAACCATTACAAAAACATGGAGGAGCATGTTTGCTTTAATTCTCGAAGTCTAGATTTTTTTTCAAGCAGCTGGTATAAACATATTTGTTAGAGACATTCAAGATTCTGACAGTTGAGGAGCTAAAAAAGACTGCACACGCAGTTGCATTGCATTATGAATCGCTCTCTCCAACACATTCAATGAATCATGATCAGAGCTTGGTTGCTTCTGTTCCCTGTTATAAAAATAAATCCAGGGCCAAAAATTGAATGATTTTCACACCTGACAATGCAAATTGATTTTAGAGAAAATGCATCCTTCAGTTGTGTTACCAACCATGAACTGAATTTTGCATTATTTTTAATAACATATTTTTAAAATATAACTTATATATATACATATATATATATATATATATATAGACAGAGAGAGAGAGAGAGAGAGAGAGAGAGAGAGAGAGAGAGAGAGAGAGATAATAACTCAGGTTACTTGCACTGACAAGGATCAGATCATTGCTACGGTTCAATACTATTTTTATCGGTTGCCACTTCTAATAGTTAAGATGAGACTTCAGGTGAATAGGGTAAAAAAAATTAACTAGTAGTTATCACCTTGCTTACCTAGTTGGTTGATTACATAAATAATTGCAAATATTTTTGTATTACAAATATTCTTAAATGTTGTGTTTGAATATGCCAATTAGGCATTATTTCATGTAATATGCACTAATTGTAATATATTTCTAGAGCAAACATCTAACCAATGCATAAAGTCAGTTTCAAATTTCAAAGTAATTAATTTTTTATTGACATATTAGAGTCAGAAGATTTACAGAGGGAATTTAGTCGCTCCATGAATCAGAAAAAAAAATGTTTTGACCCTTTTTGGGGGAATAAAATGTTGTATATTATCAAGTTTAAATTATATATGAACAAATCCCTCTGTAAAAACCTTCAGCATAAGTACTGTGTTGTAACTTACTGTGCAAGTACTACTGAAGTGGAGATATGTGGCCCAGTGTAGGAGAAAGTATTCATCTTGGATGGTCTTTTTTCCACCAGACTGAAAAAATATTGATGAAAAACCAAAAAGCCCATAACCTCAACTTTGACAGTTGCATGATAAAACAGGGTTTTTACCTGCAGTGTCTCCCCTTAAAGGGATAGTTCACCCAAAAATGTAGTTCTGTCATTACTTACTCATGTCATACCCTCATGTCGTTCCATCTTTGGAACACAAATTAAGATTAAGAACTCTTTGACCCTCCCATAGACAGCAAGGATCCTAACACATTCATTGCTCAGAGATCATTAAAATAATCCATCAGTGGTTCCACCGTAATTTTAGAAAGCTACGAGAATCTCCTCCACATCACCCTGTTGTGCCATTTTGGAGAGTATCACGTGTGATACAAGACAACGTATGCTGTTCTGTGTCTTGTTTACGTTGTTTACACTTGGATCCAAACGAAAATGACGTATCTGTGTACGTTCGTGGAATGCGTTGCAACAAATGTTATGCTCTTGAACATGGCACTATAGGGCAGGGGTCATCGAACTCAATCCTGGAGGGCCGGTGTCCTGCAGAGTTTAGTTCTCACTTGCCTCAATACACCTATCTGGAAGTTTCAAGTATACCTAGTTCGACCTTAATTAGCAGCTCCGGGTGTGTTTGACTAGGGTTGGAGCTAAACTCTTCAGGGACCCTCCAGGACCGAACTTGGTTAACCCTTGCTAGGGTGTTGTGGAGGAAATCAATTTGTTGAATAAAGTCATTATTTTTGCTTCCTTGACACACAATAAGTATTTTCATTGCTTTGTAAAATCACGGTTGGACCCCTCTCAAACGGATTTACACTGTCCTGACTACAGTATGCTTCTGTGCCTTGATTGTGAAAAACAAGGTGAGTAATCAATAACAGAATTTACATTTTTGTGTAAACTTTCCCTTTTCTGGCATGTTATTTTCTCACCGTTTTTTTAAACAAATTATTCAAATAAGGCACTCGGCAGCTGTTCATTTCTGCCTCTAAATAAATCTAGTGGTTTTGATCGGTAGATTTCTCGCCTACTACTTCCTCCTGTCTTGTTTTCACCAGACTCATTCTCATACGTGGTAAATGAGATGATCCATAACTCTCTTTTTTCTTCACTGCAATATTCCCCTAAACAATGAGCAGCATAGTGTAGTCTGTCTACACATTTTCAGCCTTCACATATTTTGGTTGCCTTACTCTGTCTGACAGCTGTTTATTGAATTACAAAAGGAGGCGCTCTCAATGGGGTGAACGCTTGAGAAAATCAAGGAAGGAAAAGCGAGAGAGAAAAGGCCAGTCGTGTTTGCCGTAAAACGAAGCGTGGGCACGAAATGTCACAGAGTCTGTGAAGAAAATGTCTAGGGGCTTGATACATCAGCCTCTCTCGTTTGAATTAAAACTTAATGAGAGCTACTCTGGAGGAACTCAACCTGTGCCAATGCGTAATTGACACGAGTCTTATTTCTTAAACCGGATGAGCTTCAGAAAACGAATCTTCGGGCACGTCTTCCTCTTTAGCTGAGCCTCTGGGTCGGTTTGCTCTGGTCTTGTCAAAAAACAGCAATTAAGCCGCTTTTAAACAGCATGTTAATGCGATAAGCACAGAAACACGCTTGACCTTCTTACTAGTTTACAAAAAGCTTTGCCAGCCGAGCGAATTCGTCATTAGAGCTATTTTTGTGTCTGCCTTTATAACCGTTTTAGTGTTCGTGTCGCATTTTGTTTGATTGGGGGAAAATAACCTCCAAGGAAGAACTGCATGATTAATATAGAGGTAATTTGGCTTTGTCAAAGGCAGTGTGTCCCTGACGTCTGCGTTGTGTTCTTCGTAGCAACATATTTGTGTGTGTGTGTGTGTGTGTGTTTGTGTCTTCTGGAATGAGTGGTTGGTTGA
>JAUCNO010000663.1:7532628-7559533 GCA_032353835.1 Enteromius viviparus
ACGTTCCTCTCGTTGATAGCCAAGGAGCGGATCCAGCGAGAGCTGTTAGAGCGACGCGGAATGAAAAATGCTCCATTATTGTGTGTTTGTTTGTGGCGCGTTTACGTTGATGTCACGGCAGTAGAGGCGGCGCAACTATAACGACACGTGAATAATCACGCCCACTTTAAAGCGGTACTATACTGCATTGGAAGTGCAAACCGAGCCGAATTGAGCCGTACCGTGCCGTAACGAGCCGTGCCGAGCCGAGTCGTACCACTCAGTGGAAAAGCGCCTTTTGTACACCTGTGTTTTTCAGCTGCCTCCACTTTCTCTTCATCAGTTCTCATGTATGTAATGCCCTGTGTTTTTCCGTTCTAATTAGTTGGTGTAAACGTTATGTATGTTAAACGTGTGAGTGTTTTTCTTTATATTTTTGCTGCCCCGTCAGCTTTTCTGTTTTATTATTAATAATTCTGTTTATCTCAGCATTTCTGAATTTCCGTGTCTTCGTCTCGTGACCTGCCTGCCGCACTGCACGATCGACCTCTCGTAACACTATGTTATTACAACCATAGTGAAATTTGTGGTACTTTAAAAACATGGTTCACACCAAAAAAACATGGTTACTACAACCAAAGTTTACTATAGTATTACAACAATATAACTGTAGTAAAACCAAGGTATCAGAACCATGGTTTTCTAAAACAAAAAACTGCACAAATAAACCATGACTGTAGTAAACATGTTTTTTGGTGCGTTTTTTGTTTTAGAAAACCATGGTTACCACAGTCATAGTTTACTACAGTTTTATTATAGTATTACTACAACATAACTGTAGTAAACCATGGTATCAGAACCATGGTTTTATAAAACAAAATAAACGCACCTAAAAACCACAGTTCCTAAGGTCATGGTTACTATAGTAAAACCATGGTTAATTTTCGTAAGGGTAGGTAGAGCATGTGCCCGAGAAGTGGCACATCTGGTCATCTTAGGGGGCTTTTACACTTTTAGATCGATTGCTTTGTTCCAAAACAGGGATTAAAACATATCAGGGATTAAGCCACATGGGCTTTTTATTCTTTGTGTGGTTCTCTTTCACATGACAAAGTTTATAAATAGACCAAATTAGTTTACTTATTATAATTTCTATTAGAATTCTAAACAGTGCAAAACCTTTATTTTTTTATTCAAATGTGTGTTGGCCAAATCATTTCACCTTTAAAAACAGGACATTCCCATGTTTTAAGAGACGGGTGGCAACCCTATCACCCACAGACATTCATTTGTTCATTTTAGAGGTATTAGCACAGCAAAACAACAAAGCTATGTTTTTCACACAACATACATAATTACTCATCATACATTGTGGTATAGCCTGGTTCGTTGGATCAAATTGCTTTACTGCTCCAGAGTTTGTTTTTAATCAAGCGGAAACCACGTCGTTCAGGTGATCAGATTTAGGTGACAGATTTAGCATGGATCCGAATGTGATTGCCATGTTCACATATTCCCAAATGAACCAAGCTAAGGTAGGGGTGCCCAACCCTTGATTCATTAGAGTTGGAGCTAAACTTTGCAGGACAGTCGATCACCAGGAGCAGGGTTGGGCACCCCTGAGCTACAATGTTTTGTGTGATCGCAAAATGAAGACTTCACTTAGACTTTTAAAATGTGTGTCAATTGGACAGATAGGAAGCTAATGTTCTCCTTAGAGATATATAGAGATATATGTATGCCTCATTACACTCTGAATTTATTATTATTTCAGAGCAGAAGAGTGTAGTACCATGGGTACAATGAATAGTCCAATGGGATAAAAATCAATCGAAGATGCCTACAAAGATATTATACTTCAATGTCAGACTCCCCTTTGGAGATAGCTTTCCGCTTCCCACAGTAAAATTGGACTTGTGGTTCAGAGTGGACCAAGGCCAATATTGATAACATCTCCTCAGTATCTGTGAAGGAAGCAGGGAAAGACACTATGATTGTACAAATACCTTGTACAAATAGCTAAGAAGCGCTAAGGCCCCAAACGAACAGACCAATGAAAGGTTGCATGTGTACATTTACACAGAGCTGTAGTTCAAGCTATTTGAACTTTTAAACATGGCGTGTACCAAGCAGCAATAATCTGCTGTTGCAGCTGTTTTGAGAAATTTTCATGACAGGTTTTCTTTGAAAATGGAGCAGAAGTAATTAAAGTAAGTAAAGAAATTGTCCTGCTGCTTCAAGGAAGCTAGCTAAAATTAGTCTGCATTCTCATACGTACATATGAGTGGTCTGACTGGTTGTAGATTCGTCCAGTAGTATACAGAGGCATCTGATGGACGCAGTTTAAGCCCGCCTCCCAGAAGGCTGGTAGTAAGGTAGCTTGGCCAGACTAACCTCCTATGAGCTTTAAAGTCGCGGAAGCCAGGCTAGTGAATTACAGCTTCATTGTTAGTTTCCGGCCACTGTTGTATCCCTTTTAGCCACAGCATTGGAACATTACCTTTCTTCTGTGGAGCATATTTGGAGTTTCAGTTTCTGGCCTTCAGATGTAGGTTTTCTACTGATCACACAACCGTGCTTCACTGAAAGATACACATGGCAAATGCATTTGATAATGCAGCCCCAAAGCAGGGGTGTCGAACTCCCTCTGCCCTGCAGAGTTTAGTTCCAACCCTGCTCAACACATACTGCATACTATGCAGTTTTCAATTAAGTCAATTAATTTGCTGGATTAGGCGTGTTTCATTTTAATTGGACACCCATGCCCAAGGGAATACCAGCTTCTAAATGACTTGGGCACTATTTTTTGGTAATGGCATGGCCGTCTACTCCATCATCTTGATTCTTGTTAGGTTTTCTTTTTACAGTAGAAGGAGCAGACCTTGTTTGGGGCTAAACATGTCAAACTGACTGACTCTGTATCACAATCAAGCCAGCTAACTGCTGCTGTAGCTCTTGCACTTGTATCTTGAGCAAGTGTACTTCAGAATAATGATGTGTCTCTGCACTTATCTGTCTTTGCCGTAAACTTGTGCTTAACCAAAAACAACAACAAAACTCTGCAACACTTAAGAGAGTCTACAGAGAAGTCACTTCTCTTCTTCTCTATTCAGCAAAGAAATTCGGACAAACCTTTACCACAATGTTGACAAAAGAGGCAGAAGGTGAGACACAAATCTTCTCCACATTCAAAAGTCCTAAAGGTACTTTCCAATGCGTCAATGTAATGAAGAGCACTTGCATTTTTAGAAATTTCCCATTTTAGTAGAACCCTTTACATTTTTCTCCACCCTTTTATCCTTTTTACTTCGTCAAAACACTCACATTCTGTGATCACAAGACATCCTTGTTTGGTCCACTTTTCTTTGGTTTCGTCTGCAGATAGAGTGGGAGCACTGGCTGAAAAGTGTGTTATTGACTGTATGTGCTGCTGCCACTAGGTGAACAGATTGTCTTTCCTGTATGCTCACCCACTGCACAGATAATGGATTCAGGGTAACACTTTAATGGAATGTTCAACAACTATTGAACATTTTTCACACTTTAACAATATAACCCTCACCAGCCAAGAAACCTTACTGTAAATCCCATCCCACTGGCTTAACACTTCACACAATCATCTTTCCAGTTTTTCAAACAGAAACCGGTGGCTTCAAGGGTATACAAGTGGAGTTAATTACTTCTCAGCACTTGCACAATGCTAGTAGACAGCTGGGACTGGGGCCTACCAAACTGTATGTATGTAGCTTTTTCAGTGTATCACACTTCTTTTTTATCAGAAACTCTTATGAGTAATAGAGCATGCTTCCTATTAACAGTGGCCTCTTTGCTCCAGTGAAGATGAAAGAGTTACTGTTAAAAGCCAGGTTCAGATATAATACCCAAGTAGGTTAACATGACAGTGGTTCTTAAACCACTGCACATAGTGTATCCCATATCTGATGCACCCAGTTCAGTTCATAGAGCTCTCTTCTATCTAGCTGATGATTTGAATTAGGTGTAGGCTATTAAAGTGCCATGAATCCCCCGTTTCATGACTGGTCATTCAATAACTAGATCTCAAAATGACTACAGAAATGGGCAATCACTTTTTTTTATTCTTCTCTGAATTTTCTATATCATTGCAGTGTATCACTAGAACCCATCGCATCATCGCATTCATGATCAGACATACCGCTTAATACCACTCAGCACCCTTAATTTGTCCAGATTTCATTTAAAGAAACACAAAATGTGCATGAACAGCACAAGAGAATATAAAATACGTTTGCTCCGGTATACGAACTATTATCCATGCGGTGTGTGCTGTTAAACTTATGGAGACATGCATGCAGAGCCTGGGGTCCCCATGACCAGGATTATGAATCACCACTATAGGATTATACCAGAGGTATCCCACATGAGCCACCACTTTGTGTTTAGCCCTCCTGACATTTACTCTGCTGGGATTTACTTCTCATTCATTCTAATAGCATGTTCAGGAAATGTGTCTCAACAAAAGAAAGTGTACCTTATTATTCTCCTCTGAAAATAATATGCCCTCATCGCCCAAATACCAACTTTCTCTTCTGGACGCTGATTATGAGCAACCCTGATGCTCATCCCAACATTTAGGCCACATGGGGTGCTTCTCTAGAGTCCGAAAGGCTTCATCCTACAAAGGCTGCATATCTAGACTGCCATGTCATCAAACGTCACTGAAGGCCATCTCAATCTGAAAGGATCCTTGGAAGCTAGCCTTTGTTTTGTTTCTTCATTCTGATGAATGTAACGGATGCATGAGATGTATATTTGCAGCCTTCAGTCACCCACAATTCTTTGTACCCATTCCACTCTATGAAAATAAACTGACAAAAAACAAGCCATTGATGAGCTTGTCTGAATTTATTATGAAATTTAAGACAAAAATAATGTTTTCTGACATGAAAGCATCTGTTATTTTTTTAAATTACTCAATAGTCGCTAAATAACACTAAAGTAAAGGTATGATAAAATGACATATGGCATAACTAAAAATTATGACATAAATAATAAAATAACACAATAGGCAAAATAGGCAATAGAATTACAAAAATAACAACGCTCGCCTATGCTAACTAACATAGAATGATAGGCTAATTTTAATAAAACTTTTTATAGCACTAACTAAAGTAGAGGGGTGATAAAATAAGTTAGAAAGCAACAAACATAAATAATCTAAAGTACAGTAAGTTATAAGAGTATTTATACCCAAGTGACTGAAATGACCAGTAGATGGCTGCAGTGGTTCACACATCCTGCTCTCTGACTCCAGACCTGTCATTCTAAACCAGGGGACGTCAAGATAAGATTATTTCAAATTATTTAAATAAAGTTAAAGTAAAACAATTTAACAAAAAAAAAGCTAAATAAAGTAGCTTTTCCCAACAATACTTACAACAACCTATGCACATCCCTGATTGTAAACAATAACACATTAAAAGAAATAATCTTAAAATGAATAAACTTGATCTGAAAAACATTATTCAGATTTATTTGGTCATTGATTGATTTATTTTAACAATAAACGATTTTTGGGTTACCATAAAACACATAAAATCTAAAACAAATCTAAATAAGTCTAAAAAATGTAATTCTGTAATACACCAAAACTAAATCTGCACAACATGGGGATATCTAATTATAAAGATTGAGTGCTCCTGATCGGCATCAACACCACCTTGACCCTACAGAGAAGCAGTTTGAAAAAATTGTGGATGATGAATTGTGAATAATGTAGATAGATGGATACGAAGTGCTTACGAAATATGATTGCTTTGATCAGGGTTGGAACTGATACTTGAAAAAAAAAACGCTATTGGTTCATTGGTTTGGTAGTGTACAAAAAAAGATCAGCTTAATAATGGCCTAAAGTAAATGTATGCATTCTGCCACGAATTCATGCGTGAATTAAAAACAACAACATTCTCTTTAAGGCTTTTTAGATGCCGCTTTATTTCAGTTTTACGGGGATTATAATGAATTGGTCATGGTATTGCCATTAAACGCAGAATATTAGTAAAGGGTATGTCTTAAAAGGCAGCATTTAAACTTAAAACTAAATGAAAGTTTGCACTGATCGTATTCTTGTTATTAACTGAACAACATAAGATAATGAACGGCAGACGGCAGGCTACTGTAAACGTGACAATGTTTTGATTGGTTATGGTGACTCTGGCGTGGGTGGACCAATAATAGTAAACAAATCCTGTGCGCGCATGCGTGGTACGCGAGTGCTGATGGAGGTTTGTCAGGAGAAGCGTCTGCTGTTAGCTAAACATTTATACTAAGGTTGAGGGTAGTTATTGGAGTTTTGTTCGACAGAGTCAGTAGGTATTAATACATTATCCCCTTGTTGTTTTCTACATTTACGCAATTTCTATTATTTACGGTTTATTTTCATGAATAATAGTGGTAAAGTTGCTAGCCTCTAAGGGCTAACGGTTGCACTTACACTACTGCAACCAACAGCTAGTTTCCTCAATTGCGCACGTTTTATATTATATTTGTCATTTGTATTTAGTACATTTTGTGTACTATATCCTGCAGTTTGCATTGTATGAATGTTTTAACTTCTCTGTTGTTTTTATACATGATAATGTTTACGTATGGCCTAACTCGTTAGCCTAGCCACACGACTTTTAAAGAGACGCAGGTGTAAGCCAATCGGCATCAAAGATTCTGAATACGAGGCGGGGCATGTGAATGTGCGTGGTGTGTATTGTGTACACCCTTTACAGGCTGCACTTCTCTAATATGAGGTGTTATCTCCCTGTCATAGCCGTATAAGGCTTATTTGTCAGCCTGTTCACATGTGGCTGTTTCACATTTTTGTGAAATAAGTCTAAAACATCTGCTTTGTTCACATAAAAAGGAGAAGTTAATGAAACCTAGCAACCAGCATGTAAAAATGTGATATCTGTGGTGTAAATTATGTCACAGTAACTTGTCATCAGGCTGTTTATTATGGTGGTGTTTTTAGGTCATCCCACACACTAATGAAAATATATTATATATATTATATAGGAAATATTATAAATACATGTATGATGTTATAAATACGCGTTTAATACTTTACTTAACAGTATAAGTTTATAGAAATAAGAAATGTTGTGTTTTTTTTCTTATGAAATGTCATTATTTGTAGCTTTTATATTAGATGGACATTGAGATATTAACAGTCCAGTTGTCATACAGGTGCTGAGGATTCTGCCTTCCAAAATGGCGTCTGACATGCCAGTTGGTAAGGGTATAATGACCTTTTACCCCACAATTGAAGAGTTCAAGAACTTTAGCCGCTACATCGCGTACATAGAGTCCCAAGGTGCACACAAGGCAGGCCTGGCCAAGGTTAGAGAAAAAGCTTCTGTTTACCTTTTACGCTAAGCTACTGCTGTAAAAAAAAAAAAGTGCATTAAATTGTTGATTTTACTTAACTGCAGATCGTTCCGCCAAAAAACTGGAAGCCTCGACGTTCATACGATGACATTGATGACCTGCTCATTCCGGCACCGATTCAGCAGGTTGTGACTGGGCAGTCAGGGCTGTTCACCCAGTACAACATCCAGAAAAAAGCCATGACTGTGAAAGAGTTCCGGAAAACGGCCAACAGTGACAAGTAAGTCTTGTTAATCTTGTCACTCATTTTTCAGTGGAGATTGATAATAATCTCATCTGCCCTCCATATAAGGTTTTGCAGCCCTCGGTATGATGATTTCGATGAGCTTGAAAGGAAATACTGGAAAAATTTAACCTTTAATCCTCCTATCTATGGAGCTGATGTGAATGGGACCCTTTATGACCCAGTGAGTAAACACTTGTAATCTGAATGAGTTGTGTATGGTTTCACTTTTGGTTTGAGTACTCTCTGTTGTGAATGGAGTCATTGTTTTCTTTTTCCTTGCCTTACATAGGATGTCAAAGAATGGAATGTAGGTCACTTGAATACCATCCTTGACACCGTGGAGCATGACAGTGGGATCACTATAGAGGGAGTAAACACACCCTACCTCTACTTTGGAATGTGGAAAACCACTTTTGCTTGGCACACTGAGGATATGGATCTCTATAGTATTAATTACTTACATTTTGGGGAACCGAAGTCTTGGTAAGTTCACTAGAATGCAGGTTAACTTATGTGAACTCCGGGGCATGTAACAGGTTGATGTAATTGTCTGTCCACATGCCAAGTGCTAAATATGTCTGGAATGATCTTACAGGTACTGTGTGCCTCCTGAACATGGAAAAAGACTAGAACGGTTAGCCAAAGGTAAACACTATTTTGTGTTCTCAATTGTGTACAAGAAAATATTTAGCTCATTTACATTTGCTCATATATATATATATATATATATTGTTTCCATCTGTTTTCCTTAGGCTTTTTCCCTGGAAGTTCACAAAACTGTGAAGCATTTCTGAGGCACAAGATGACTCTGATTTCGCCCTCAATTCTAAAGAAATATGGCATTCCTTTTGGAAAGGTATGTTGTTGTGAGTGCGTTTTGCCCCAATGATGACTTGATTTCCGTCATTAGTACATTGTATTAGGGCTGTTTCACACTAGACATGTATGCAGAGTGTACACAGACACAGTAGCCGCTTTTCCACTATCGAGCCGCTCTGAGACGGCCGGTACAGTTCTGGTTTTGTTTTCCGCTGCAGGGTGATAACAGATCTCTTTGGAATGCAATTCAAATGTGTCAGTTGTTGCTGTGGTAATACAAATGTTTACATATGTTATGAGGTGTAAATAAACACCGCGTTATGAAAGATGATCCAAAATATCTTTCGATTTTATTACCAATTTGTATTTACATTCCTCAAAATAGCACGCTTGTCAAGCTAGCACGCAAGAGACAAGTGACAGATCCTGATTGGCGACGTCATGCACTTTACTAGCACGTCACGCACATACACTGTATTAGCATGTTAGTTCATTCACGTTAAAACACCTCAAAAAGGTTGTACAATAGACAATGCTAAATGAATCTGTACTTGCACTACACAAGTCGAGGTTCATCTGCACAGAAGCACAATTAGTGCTTCTACTCTGCTTATGCATCCAATATAAAACTGGCCTTGTGCTGTTTCCTCAATGTACCTCAATGTTTGTAACATTACTGATGTCCGTTCATGCCTTGCAGATCACTCAGGAGGCTGGAGAGTTCATGATAACATTTCCATATGGCTATCATGCAGGGTTTAACCATGGTTTCAACTGTGCTGAATCTACCAACTTTGCCACAAGAAGATGGGTTGACTATGGAAAGCAAGCTATACTGGTAAAGATCAATCAATAAATAGCCATTCAAAATTGTAGGGATATATGATGATTCAGAAATCTTTCTAATATGCTGATTTTGGGGCTTAAGAAATGTTGTGCTGCTTTATATTCCTGTTGATACATTTTTTCAAGATTCTGTGATGAAAAATAAGTTGTTTTTACATTAGTAATGTCTGTAGTGTCAACTTTGATCAATACAATCAATCACTTTTATTTATATAGCGCTTTTAACAGTACAGATTGTAGCAAAGCACCGAACATTGTCAAATAGGAGAACAGAGTGATGGTAATGTATAATGACCAGATAAAACTATTTATCAAATACAGAGATGGTCGCTGTAATCAAAACGAGGATAATCACTAGAAATCAGGTGTCCCCTTATAATGGGAGTGTGTATATATATACTGTTGTATTTGTATCATCTTTGTCAACAGTATTTATACTGAAACAGTACAGAAATGCCTGTACACTACACAGTGCATCAATCTTGGTATTTTTACCCCCTTAGTGTTCTTGTAGGAAAGACATGGTGAAGATCTCCATGGGTGTGTTTGTAAGGAAATTTCAGCCTGAACGGTACGAGCTGTGGTTGGCGGGGAAGGACAATGCTCCCATTGACCACTCCAAGCCTACGCCCGAAGCAGCTGAGTTTTTGGGTGGAGAGGCTGGAAAAAGTGGTGCTCAGGAATTCTGCTTTGAGAACCAAAGTAGTGAAGGACAAAAAAAGAGGTGATTTTAAAAACTCACTAAACTTTCATTTGCACATACTGATATGTGAAAAGAAATAATTTTCATCATGTTTAAATGTTGCCTATTTCAATTAAAGTTGCTTGGCTAAACAAAGAATAGGAACCAAAAGGCACAGAGTGTGTCTGGATTTACCAGAGGAAGTTCTTCCAAAGAGTGAAACAAACGATGAAGAGGCTGAGTATGGAAAGAAGAGCCGCTTGACTACCTACACAGAACAATGCAGAGAGTATTCAGGTGCGTCATGTTGTAATGGCCTAAATGTTAAATTTAAAAAAATTATTTTCAGAAGTAACAAACTAAGGCAGCTTTGAGGATAGTGTTTATATTTATATGAAATTTGATGAAAGCCAAATCTATTTCAGAATTAAAAGATGAAGATGACCTGCTGCCTCTGATGGGTTCAACCAGTGTAAAGATGCTTCCTGGTTTCAGAAGCTCTGCATCCGGGGAGCATGTTAGGGATACAGGTTTAAGTGCTGCAAACCCATCTTCGGACTGTACACAGCCCTTCCCAAAGCGTCACCTCTCTATAGCATCTGTCCCTACTGTTCCTCACTGCCTGTCAGCTGTGCCACGGATTTCCACCAAACCAGGGGTGGCAAGCCTTCTCTTTCATCGGACCCTGAGCCCTTCAGATGCCTTGCAGGTTCACAGCTATGCAGCCAGATCAGTGCTCCATAAACCTCAACAACTCAGCCCAGAGAATCCCAGAGAAGACCTCAGTGAGCCAGACATCAGTCCAGATGTGAGGCCAAATACTCCACAACCAAACATAAAGGTTTGTACATTTATTGATGTATAGTGTGTTGATATTTCCTACAGGCAATTAAAATGATTTTATAGTGCTATAGAATATTAAAAAAAAATTGATTTTTCAAATTTCAAAAGTGTGTTTAAAAGATTGTTGTCAGTGAGGTTTTTTTGTTGTTGTTGTTGTTTTGAAAGAAATTGAAGTTACTTGGCAAGGAAATGTTTCCACTAAAATATTAAGCAGCATGACGTTTTTTTTAACATTTAGAATAATTTCTGATGAATCATGTGACTAATATTAGAGGGATTTAATGTTATCTTGTGACACTGAAGATTTGGAGTAATGGCTACTGAAAAATCAGCTTTGCCATCACAGGAATAAAGTACATTTTTAAAGTTTATTCAAAACAGTTATTTTGCAATAAGATTTCAAAATATTACGATCTTTATTTTTTATTAAAAAAAAAACATTTAAACACTTTTAAACATTTAACAAAGCATAACAGCTCCAGACTTTTGAACAGTAGTGTGTAAAATTAATATATAAAAAAAATCACCTCAACAACATGAATTCAAATGAACTTTAACTTCCCTCTTGCTTTTTTTCAGCTTGAAATTGAGGGAGAGAATGAGAATAATAGCATGAAGAGGAAACTGCAGCCACTCAGTAAATTGCCGCGCCTGCATCCCCTGCTCAGAGAGAACTCCAGTGATGATGGTTAGGATCTGCTTCACATCGTTCATTGATTGTCATATCACTGTTTGTGCTCTTTTTAATTAATTCCTTCACTGCACAGAAACTCAAGAGCCAGCAGCTGAGCCAGAAGAGACCGATCCCTGGGCCAGGCTCCTGGCTCCTATGTGGCAAAGCAAGCCACGCGACTTTAGAGTTGAGAAGGATTTTAACTTCCGCATGGGGCAGCAACCTCCGTACTGTGCAGTGTGTACTCTGTTTCACACGTACACAGAGGTAACAACCCTAACACTGTCACAAAATGATCTTATTGCTCTTATTGTTTGAGTCAGCAAATGCAGTACAACATTGGCTGTTAATGCTGCCAGTGGCTCAGATATTACACCTTGAAGTAGATGTTAGCCCTGTTTGTGAGCTAAAAAAAAGAAACGTGGAACCACTGTAAGACTCTGCTATGCACTGTTTATCTCTCACAGAGTGATGTAATCAGCCTGAGCGAGTGCAGTTCTGTAGCTGAAGGAGACAAACAGAGGACCAAGCCGCTGATTCCAGAGATGTGCTTCACCAGCAGCTCTGAAGGACACCTGTCCACCCCAAATGTGGAAGAAGATGGCACTAGCCAACTGGTCAGCTGCTCTGTGTGTAGTGTGCGCGTACACACAAGTAAGCAGTTTTCACTCTCTGAAATATCTGCACTCAAAGCATTTTTTCTTTTTACATGCAATTTTACTAATTATACATGCAGCTTATTAAACCAGAGAGTACATGGAATATTTCCATGTTTTGTATAGATTTTACTTTCTCAATACATATTCTTGATTGTTTTGTCATGTTCCATGTAGTTTTTCTACCCTTTAAGAGTTTGGGGTTAATGATTTTATTCAGCAAGGATGCATTTCATTTATTATCACTAATAAGATACAATGATAATTGTAATAGAATAAAAATTCATAATTAAGCTGTAGAACATTAATAATAAAGAGAAAAGTATCTTGATCACTAAATCGGCACATTATAGTGATATCTGAAGGATGATGAAGACTTCACCATAATAAATTACATTTTGAATTAACAAATATAGTTTAAATTAACAATATTTCTGCATTTACTGTATTTTAGTTCAAATGCAGACTTTGTGCATAAGAGACTTATTATGTCTTACTGATAGTAAGTAACTTAATGAAATGAGACTACATAGAGTTGTTGTTTTATTTTTATTTTTTGAAAGTTTGAAAGACTATTTAAAGTTAAAAGAGGGGGAAAAAACATAACTGAATTTCCTTTTTTCTTCACATTTTTTCTTAATTTATTTGAAGCAAAAAATTGTCAAAAAACTGTCAATATTCAACAGTGTATGGAAATTGTCATGGTAACCAGTTAGATCATATAAAAATATACCACTACATAAGGGAAGTGAATAAATGATATGCTAGTTTTTGTGTTCTTTTTGTAATAATGTAAATTTGATGAATTGTGAATGTTATGTCTGCAGGTTGTTACGGTGTGGCTCAGGATGTTAATCTGAATGAGTGGAGATGTTCCCGCTGTGAAGCTAACGCCATTACTCAGGTCAGTTGGATCATTTTTTAATTACAGAAAGCACTGCTATGTGTTTTTTAGCTGCTAGGGGACAGTATTATGTGTGGCCATTATGCATGACCAGGTTTTTTCCAGTCACACCTACTTTCACTGATGTTTATTATTGGTGTGACTAAGTGTTTGTGTCATTCCCTCAGGACTGCTGTTTATGCTCTCTAAGAGGAGGAGCTTTGCAGAAAGCCAACAATGACAAGTAGGTTGCCAGGTTGCCCTTACAATAAACGCAAGCTATTTTCAATTATGCACGCATTCCTCTCAGCTGAATGACAGTTTCACGAATTCGCACTTCTTCTTTAAATTAAATAAGCAAATTTGGCGTGCCGTCCGGGGAGCGAGCCGGGAGCTCAGCAGCTGAGGAAGCTCTTTAAGTTAATGGTTTTTCCTCAAGCTCTGATGAAACCTGCTTAGGTTGAAAATGTGGTTTTGTTGCAGGTGGGTTCATGTATTATGTGCAGTAGCAGTGCTGGAGGCCCGCTTCGTGAACATAGCAGAGCGCAGTCCTGTTGATCTCAGTAGTATCCCGCTTCAGAGATTTAAGCTGGTAAGTTATTGTTTTGCACAGAAAAAGGAATACCAATTTAAATGCCGTGCTGACTGACATTAATATAAATTTAGAATTGGCCAGGGCAATGAGGCTCTTAATTTATGTTCACATATTATATATTTCACTTTTTGGTGTTACAAAACAAACATTTAGAATAATGCTTTTCTAATGAACTTTCATTCATCAACACATGTATGAAGAAAAAAAAGTGAATACCATTTCCAGAAAATATTTCAGTTCATCAAAGTTCATTCAAAGTTTTTTTTGGAACAGCAAATAAGTATATAAGAATGATTTCTGAAAGATCATGTGATATAGAAACCTGGAATATTGGCTGCTGAAAATTCAGTTATATAATTACAGATAACTTGTTGCAAAACTTGTCTTATTGTAAAAACCTTTGCTGTTCTGAGAATAGATATTCTCATATTACCGACAAAATGCTGCCAACCTGCTGTCATGTACTATCTGTACTCCTAGTTAATCACCAGCACTGTTTGTCTATCACTTTTGTTAAGCAGTGTAATCAAATTAGATGTTGAAAAATTGGATGTCATGTAATCTCTTCATTAAACTTTTTAAAAATACTCTTAAATTAGTTAATTTGTTCACCTTGCCAGAGCTCAAGTCTATTTCTAAGGTCAAAGACATTACTAACAAAGGTTTCTTTTTAGAAATGCCAGTTTTGCCGTAAGTGGGTGAAGAAGAGCACGGGTTGCTGCGTGCAATGCTCTCATGGCCGCTGTTCCACTGCCTTTCACCCGACCTGTGCACAGGCAGCTGGAGTTCAAATGCACCCGGATGATTGGCCGTTTGTGGTCTACTTTACCTGCTGGAGACATAAGGGTGGCATCCAAATAGAGGTAGAGGCATAACACAGGATTACGTCTAGATATGACGGCTAAACATTGAAAATGCATACTGAAGCAAATTCACTGTGTAATATATTATGTGTAGGATACACAGGACAGGCTATGCTTTATTTCCTGGTATTCAACCTCTGCTCTGCACTGGTGTTTGTAACATGGGGGTCAGTGCTAATGGCAAATACTAAAATGCAACTAACCATGTAATTTCAGAGATTGGACACTTTTAAATAGGAAAAGAAAATGCTTCCTATTGTTCGGCTCAGTTGTTTAATTGACCTATCGGTAAGATTGTTTGTAACATTGGTATAGTTATTCAAGTAAGTTGAAATCCAATACTTAGGTGTGATCCAGTATTGAATCTGGTGTGCAGTTGAGTCTTGGGATAGCTTGAAGGGACCATTTGTTGTACCCTTCATGACCAGGAAGATAAAGGACACATATGAGAAATGAGACTGCCTTCAAGACCTTATTGTGACCTTCAAAGGATGCAGCCTCTGAATTAGGCTATAGCTTGGGTGTCGAGGTCAATAAGTCTCATAAAAAATCTGATAGTTAGACCTTTTCACAACAAGCCGAGGTTAGCTCAAGTTGTTCTCATGACTCATGACTGTTACTCCTCAAGAACATAGTAATAGTTGTGGAAAAATACATTTCAGAATTACCTTTTGTTTTGTGTGTGCAAAGTGACACTTTTATTGAAGTATCTGAAGTGTTTTTTTTAAAGCATATGACACTAGTAGAACCACTTAAAAAAAAAAATGTTTCCACCAACAGGTGCTGTTGTTGTTGTTTTGTTTTGCAGGTTGTAATGTATTAGAGTATGTAATGTCATGAATATAACCCTTTTGCTTGCTGTAATCCGTTATGTTGAGCAATATTGTTAACAATGCAAAATATGTGTTTTCTGAAATGTCTAATATCTGATATTATCTTCAGCAGCGCAACAAGGCATCAATGCGAGAGTTGGAGAACGGACAGAAAGTAATCTGCAAGCACCGAAATGGCCGATACTACCATTGTGAGGTGGTGGAGCTGACGAAGGCCACTTTTTATGAGGTTATCTTTGATGATGGTTCATTCAGTGACAACTTGTTCCCTGAGGATATAGTGGTAAGATAGAAGTTCCGCAGCTCACAACAATGTTTGATGGTTAAAAGCAGTGTGCTGAAGCCCTGCTGGTGTTTATTTTTCAGAACAGAGATTGTAAGAAACTCGGTCCACCATCGGAGGGAGATGTAGTTCAAGTGCGCTGGACAGATGGCCTGATCTATGGAGGCAAATTTGTGTCTGATCATATCATTCCGATGTACCAGGTCAGAGGACAGCAAACGCACTTGTGTACACTATTTGGGCTAGAGTTCAGGTTGAGACACTGTAATGTAGATGTGTCACAGTAATAACTGTTTGCGGTGGATTCTGAGAATTATTATAATTTAGAATAGAAGACAGACAACTAATCAGTACTGTGTCTTGTTAAAGTTTAATAGAATATTCGACAGCATACATATTCACAAAATAATAATAATAAAGTACAGTCATGATGACAATCTTTGTTTCGTGACATTGGCCTTTATTTGTTGCTGCTTTTGTTAAAGCAGTAAGCTATGCAAGGTCACACAATAGGCTTAAATTTCAGCCGTAACCCACAGACTAAACTGGGTCGTGGCTTTTACGAAACAGCAACATGATATACACCAGAGGTCAAATAATAATAATTTATCATGTATTTTTTACTGTTGTTGTTAATAATAATAATAATAATATTATTAATATTTATTATTAAAAATAATCCTTAAAGATTTTTTTTTTGCAAGAAATTAATACTTTTTTAGCAAGGAGGCATTAGATCGTTTAAAAGTGACAGTAAATATGTTGAAAACATTTTATATATTTTTTTAAAATGTTTTTTTTGTTTAAACTTCAATCAAATAATTGTATTAAAAAAAAATCACAGCTACCAACACTAATAATAAGAAATGTTTATTGAGCAGAAAATAATCATACTATAATGATTTCTCAAAGGATAACGTGACACTGAAGACTAGTGTAATGGCTGCTAAAGATTGTATCACAGGAGTACATTACATTTGAAACTATTTTCTCTGAATACTTGTGTAAATGCCAGAAATCAGTTTTTTCTTTATCTAATTTGACAGACATTTAATTCTGTTTTACTTTTTCATGAGGTACAGAGTTTAGATTAATGTAAAATTCAAGTTTTAGTGCAACCAAAAAAAGGGTCTGAATACTTTCTGAATGCACTATATTTCTTTACATTCTAGCATTTTGTTTGTTACTTACTCCACTAAATGAGGTTTTCTGCCGAACACTATAACTGTCCTTCATCAACCGTGCACAGAGTAAATACAAATTAGCTGTACAGTCCCTCTCGAAAATAAGATTCTTACATTATCTGAAGGCAGCATAACTGTACACCATCGCAGAGTAATATATATACCATTTCATAGTGGCTTCATTCACAGCTTGCCTGAGCAGAGATGGAAACACACTTAATTCCATTTTAATATTAAAATGGCCCTGAATTATTTTCCAGGTGGAATTTGAAGATGACTCTCAGCTTACTGTAAAGAGGGAAGACGTGTACAGTTTGGAGGAAGAGCTGCCCAAACGTGTTAAAGCTCGTTTGGTGAGTGATTTCCTGCCGGAGCTGTAATCCTAGCTTGCCTTGGCACAGAGCTACTGAACAGCAAGTGGCTAAACTTGAATTAAATGCCTTAAATGTTATTTCTGTCCCTAGTCTGTGGCGTCGGATATGCGCTTCAAAGGAGTGTTTGTGGAGAAGGAGGTGAAGCAAGACTCGAAAAGACAACGCGTGATCAACTCCCGCTACAGAGAGGACTACATCGAACCGGTCGTATACAGAGCCATCATGGAGTAACTTACTCCACACAGACAGTGTCTTCAACCAACGGATCAATTCGCCAGCTCTGTCACCAACAGAAAAACAGGCTGGTCTAGATGTCTCTGTTTAAATTGGACAAATGTCATCAAGTGATCAGACAACTGCAAATACAGCACAGAGCCTTTTGGGGTTTTTTTTTTTTTTTTTTTTTACACCTTCAGGCTAAGTATGAATTCTCATGGAAGTGATCTTCAGCCGGCACAGATGAGACCACCAGAGATTAAATGGCAGGAATGTCTTGCGTAAGAGTGTTTGTTTGATCAGACAGCACACAACTGGCTCAGGCTCAGTGGGGGTGTTGAAGAGCTCTCGGACTCCTACTGTCTTCAATCAGGTGGTGGAAATGTTTCAACTGTTTTTTTAATCACCTCCCTGCAGACCCACCGGCTGACCGCACATAAACAGACCTTTAGCCCGTCAGACAAATCTTTAGTCAGCGTGGATGCGCTATCACGCTGACCTTTTTTATAGGTCTTAAAGTGCTTGGCAATATCTGAATCTCATGGATGAATCTAGTCTTTATTAGTACGAGCAGCTCTCATGTGTGATCTACTTTAATGACATTATAGAAAACTAGCTTTATACTCTCACATTTAGGTGAATACAGCAGCTTTGGATTTTATTTTATTTAAATTATTTTTGTTGAAGTGAAAGGAATACCAATTTCCTTATTGCGCATTAGTTCTGGATTAACTTTGTAAAAAGATGTATTTATATGCGTTAAAGCCAGATTTTCTCTACTTTTTCTACTCTTAGTTGCATTACAATGTCAACACAGGGAAGAGTGACTTGTGACCAGTCATGGTCGAACTGGTGCACTTATCCACATTGTTTCATTCTCTTCAGTTGTGAGTTTCATAGTACTTAAGGCAGGGAAGGCAATATCTTGAAGTGCTCCATTTAGAGTGTGCCAAAGAGATGCCTCATTTAAACAACCGACATTATTTTAAAAAAAGTGGTTTTGTGGAGTTTCCTTTAGCTGTGTAGCATTACAGATCTTTTGTCTTCAGTTGTTTTGTGCAGTAGTCATTACACTCCTTTGAATTGGAATAGAGATCCATTGTTAATTTAAGGCTAAAAACTTTATTTTTTAAATAAAAAAAGCAATGTCTCCTACCCTTCTTGAACATTTGTGGTTTTTTCATTTTAAACCTGTTTCATATCACAGCCTGCATACACATCCTGCGTGAAAATGAATATAGAGTGCTGCAAAAAAAATGTGCTGGAGGTCAAAACCCAGAAATAAGCATTCTAACATTTTTTTTTTTTAATGCTTTTTGATCATGGTTGGCTAAATGAAGACTGAAAGAGTTGCTTATTAGTGGTGACCGTGGAATTGTTTGTCTACACAACAACTTCTGGTGATTGTATTTAGGCTTTAAAATAAACTCACAAAAGTGATTTTATTTGTGAAGATTGTCAAGATGAACATACTGTGTTGGTCACAAAACATACTGTGTTGTCGAAGGATCCAGGGTGATGCCAACTACAAGGTCGGTCCACACAATAAAGTGTGTTTCATAAAACAAGAAAAATGTATTAAATGTAGTTACATAAGGCATTTACACCACAATCATTTTTGGGAGTTCTATTGTGACAAAGAACGCACATCAAAATAACTTCATGAGAATCTTCTTATTTATGAGAATTTAGCTTGCAAAAACTTATAATTTTATAAGGTGGTAACATGTACCGCCTGACCAATGTGACTGAATCCAGAAACACTCAATGCAGGGCTTTTAATAATAAAATGTAGTTAAGCTGATATCTGGTAATTCCTATAGACCTAGCTAACTATAATTGTTCACGTGTTGATAATGCAAGACTAATCTGAAACAAAACACTTAAATACAAAACATTTTAATGCAAATTATTTTCTTGTAAATAAACTATTAATACGCTTGTTTATAAGGCACCAATGACTGTTAATTGTTGTATTATGGTTTTGTCAACTGATTGCTCAAATTACACACATTTATTTTTATAGGAACGTTACATGAACGGGTCCAAGCAGGAGCAGCTGCTTGTTACATTGATTTCGACATGGCTTGCAGTAGTTGGCTGTTTATTGGTCAACATTACCATAATCACATGGCACCAGCCTTTCTCAAAGGAGATTTAATGAATGATTGAGGACAAAAAAATACATATAATATTTGCATTAACACGGACCTGAATCTAAATTCTTAATCTAAGAACTTGAGGAAAAGTAAATGGTGTACAATTTAATGTTGACAGTGTGTATAAATAGTAGTCCGAATAAAAGCGAAAACTCGTGGTATCGGGGATTAGGGCTGTGGGATGTAACATATGTATGCGAAAACTTCATAATATGAACAGTTTTGCGTATCAACACGAGACCGGCTTAAAATACTTTAGTCTGCCTTTCTCCTTGTTAGTTTATGCATTCGCACCCATAATATTAAAATGTTTCGAAATATTAACTCTAAAATACACTTAAAAGCTGCCACATGCAGTCAACCAGTTCTTTTTATTTATTTATATAATCCGTAGGGAAATCATCCTTCACCAAGTGTTATGTGTTACCAGGCTCTAAAAAGAAGAAAAGCTGTTCCCAGGAAGCTTGCAGGGCTGTGAAGGAGCTAATGAGGTGAATGTTATTTCGAGGCAGCTCTTCTGCTTAACTAGTCTTGGAATATTCTTGGGAATGAATCCTGAGGGACTGGTGACGGTTACCAGGTTATGCCAATTATGTTGGATAATTATACAAAGTAATAATAGAATTTGTGACTGGGTCAAGTTCATAATCAGTTATCATCACGCAGGTCAGGAAACAGTGCAGTTCTAACTCATTTGCTTGAGTTGACCTGAGATGAAATGGGGCATCATAAATGTTTAGACGTGAATTAGTTATTAGTTATGACAGAATTAAAAAGACTTTTTAGTTTTTATTATTTACTTAGTAGATTGTTCAGTGTATAAACAATCTCAGATAATGTCAAAGCAGCTTCACATGATAAAAAGGATAGCAAACCCAATTATGGGAATTCAGCAATGGAGATTCTGCTGTAAAAACAACAACAGTAGTGTCATCAGACCTCAGCACAGGTTACTTCAGAACAAAAACTGGGATGTTAAATGATCGGCTGTATGGCAGTTGTACAAAAGCTACAACAAGATTACTCTAAAAAATGAGTGCAAGTGATTTCAGTGGTATCTTTTCTATGTGCTGTTATTGTTATGTTTGTGATGTGCATGTAAACTTATTTAAAATTATCTTTATCTTTATACTTCTTGTCCTTGGTATGAATGGGCCTAGCACCACTATAACACAAGAATAAAAAGTCTCAACAATTTATTTTCCAGTTGATGAGCAATAAAAACAAATCTAGCAGACAAACAAGCAACAAAGGGCTGAAAAAGCAATAGCTTTTGAAAAGCTTCAGCTGGGAGAATATCTAGCAACTAATTAAGTTAAAATAAGTGATGTCTTAGAGAGATGTGTGTTGTCTGACACAACAGTTGATCATACTTTGCCTACATTTGGAGCCATTTATGTAGCTGGAGCTCAAATAAATAAACCAGAAATATTGTGTATAAAATATAGGTTTCTAACTTTATTAAACTTTTGCGTTTTTACGTAAGCATTGCTTCCATTAGGTTATTTTTTAATTTTTTGTAAAGCTCAGGAAGTGAATACTAAAGTGGTGTCATCTACTCAAATAGTAATCGGACACGCATTGCATTAAGCGACAGACTAGAGTCGGGTAGACCTGTAATGAAATAAAGGTATTTGGTTAGAACATATATACAGGTAAATACGATCTGTTTTGCATGACACACAGATGCTTTTATCTCCATCAAATGCAATAAACTGTGGTATTGACACACAGTCTCTGATAACCTGCATGAAGCACTCTGGAACTGTGCTACCTTACACGACCAAAGGCTTCGTGCCAGTTGGACCTAATGGTCAGGCTAGTCTATGAACAGCTGAGTTGTATGTTAAATAAAGCATGTTATGATCTATAACAAGAATGTTAGCCTGCTGAGTGAGTACTGGGTGAATGCTGACTGCAGTAGTATTTGTTGCTCACACACACCGTGAACAATTTCACCTTTCATTAGAGCATGTCAGCACCTCAAAATTAAAGGAGAATATTAAATTACATTGATAGAAATATAAGGTCTACAATCTGAGTGAAGTCCATATTAAATTGGAAGCACTAATGAAGGAACACATGTTTTCAGAAATCTTTTTGATTTTTGAGCATTGTGACTGCACACTTTTTTGTTTGATCAGAAGTTTCTATCACAGCACAACATGTCTTTTATCAGCAAGTTTTATCATACTCCTTTTAAAAAGAGCAAAAGGTGAAATATTAAATATTTTGTCATTAATTTTTTTTATTAAATTAAAAATGAACTAGAATTATTTTCTATATGGGCTACAGGGTAATTACAATTTTATTTTTGTTTTGTTATTTCTCAGAACTGGAAGATTTGCATAATGCATTAATCAAAAGACCTTATCTTTTATTGATTTCAACATTTGACTGCCCCAAATAGATACTGATTTTATTGTGTTTACCTGACAACATGAAGGGAACTGGCATATTGGTCATTCCTGGTATCCGGTAACATTTTGGCTTCACAATTTTTGAAATATGTTTTTCATCCTTTTTCCATTCTGCCAAAATAGTGAACACATACTCACCAAGCTCAATGAAAAAAAATAGAATTATGTTTATGTTCACTGTGAATGTATTGCATGCTGATAGGGATATATACCCTTATCACAAAAATTTTATTGTAAATGTTAAACAATATTGAGCAATAATAAATCAGTGCCCTCCACTTATATTGGCACCCTTGGTAAATCGCCTGTGAAAATGTGCTTAAAACAAAATCACACAAAAAATGACAATGGAAATCAAATTTATGAACCCATGGAGTTCTGGATTTGGAGTCAAACTCAAAATTGAAGTGGAAAAACACACTACAGGCCAATCCAACTTTCATGTATGTCCCTAAAACAAGTCAAAATGTGTCTCAGTAGTGTGTGTGGCCTCCTCCCAGGGATCTTCTCCCAGACCTGGACTAAAGCATTCGCCAACTCCTGGACAGTCTGTGGTGCAACGTTCTCAAAACTCTGGCCATTTGATAACACCTAGAATATCAAAATCTACTGCGGGTGGCAGATATTTAGCGCTCAAACTCAATTTACTTAATACTGTTTGGGAGGTAGGCACACTAATTAAATCTAAATTAAAGACACATCTCTTTAATCTGTCTTAAATTTAACACACATTGATACACACTTATTAATCAAATCCATTAAAGGATTGTTTTGCATTAATTAGATCAGCCAGAACCAGGAACATTCCTGCACATCCTGATTTTGCTGAGTTAGATGTGTTCCTGGGTAAACATATTTTTTGACCCTGGAACAACATTTTATTCAAAAATTTTAGTTTTGACCATATCTCTACACCTAAACCTAACCTTACCGATGAGTTATGCCTAAAATCAGAGGAAATGATAGATGACTCACACTGATGTACAAGCACCAAACACTGATTGTAAGCCACAAAACTTTAAACTGGTTCTTTAAAACTAATTGGCTAATCACAATGTTGTTCCAGGGTCAACAAAGATGTTGACCCAGGGACATGTCGAACTTAGCAAAATCAGGTTCTGTGAACACTCCCCTTAACACACAATGTACTCGTTACATCGTAAAAAAATAATGGCATCTACGCTAATATTAGTCTGTCTCTCTCTTATTCTGTTTCTCAGTCTGTATCCAGATCAGATTGTCTATGAGTACAAAGAGATGAACTTCATCGGAGATTAAAACACATAGATGAGCCCTCTGGACAGATCACTTTAACCAAATGCACACAAATACACACACACACACACACACACACTACAAGTCCTTTGCACAATCTGACATGTGCTTAAAATTGAACTGGAAATTAGGTGTTGGGCGTCTGGCCTAAGGAGAACTGGACCCAACTAAGCTTGGTTCCTTCTGGGTTTTTTTCTCCATTCTCTTTTGGATGGGGTTTTGGTTCCTTGCCGCTGTCGCATCTGGCTTGCTTAGTTGGGGACACCTAATTTCAGTGTTGCTTTCTAAGTGGGCAATTTGATTTCACAGAAGTGGGATTGACTTGAAGTTGCATTGTGTTGTTTAAGTGTTCCCTTTATTTTTTTGAGCAGTATATATATATGTGTAACAATGTCAGCTGGAGTTCCTTCAAGCTCCACCAGAGGGCACTCTCCCATTCAGTTTCTCCCAGGACACTCAGATTGTTATCCAGACTCAATGTCCCACAACACACCACTCGCTCACAGCTGCTGATCATTACCCATGCCCACACACTAGTTAGCTCTAGATTAAAAGCCATTTTCTCCTGCCAGTCAATTGTGAAGTCTTTATTTACAACTGCTATCATTACTGAGTGTTTTTCCCATGTATGTTTTGCTGTGTTTGACCTTGGACCACTGCACAAGATGGCTGCCACACCAGAACCACTGCACAAGATGCACTGCACACCCTGGCTCAGTCAAAGTCAGCAGTCAAGATGGTCCTCCTGCCTCAGCCAGAGTCAGTGCTCAAGATGACCGCCATGCTCCAGACAGAGCCACAGTCCCAGATGGTCACCATGCCTCAGCCGCAGCTCCAGCACAAGATGGCAGTCATCCCTGAAATGCTGCTACAGAAGGCTATTGGCCCTCAGGAGGTTCTGCCGGTGTTTGCGGTCATGGCGAGGGCCAGGGTCTCATAAGTGGTTCCACCGGTGGCTGCATTAAACCCAGAGGGGTTGGTAGATACTGTAGTTTCCTCAGAGGTTCCACCAGTGGCTGCACAACCTCAGAAGATGTCGGATGCGATCATAGAGTCACTAAAGGGTTCCACTGGTGTCTGCACAACCTCCTGAACCAGCCATTGGTGCCATGAAACTTTCATTCTGCCCAGTTTCTACCACGGCGGTTCCGCCAGTGGTTGTGCAACTTCCTGTTGTTGACTCTGAGGAGGTTCTGCTGGTGGCTGCACAACCTCCAGCCCCATTAGTTCAGGCAAGTGAACCCAGTTTGCCCACCTTGCCAAGAGCCAATGCAGATCTCTGTGAATTCCAGTTTGCAGAAAGTCCTGCTCCAGAGTTTCGGCCAGGAGAGCCGATCTCGAATCCAGTTTCTGACTTGCAGCCAGGAAAGCCGACCCTGAATCCCGTTCCTGAATTACGCCCAGGAGAGCCAATCCCGAATACTATACCTAAGTCACGGCCTGGAGAGCCGCCCCAGAGTTGTGTTTCCGAGCCTCGACCAGAGCTGCCCTGTTCTGGCCATGGAGGCTGCCGTTGAGTTCTCGCTCAGCCCTGTTCTGGCCATAGATATTCCTGGTGAGTTCACAGTCTGCACATTCCCGGCCATGGAGGCCACCACTACCTTTTCTATGTTTTCTCTCACAGCCATGTCTGCCTGGCCTGGGTTCCCTGCACCACTCTGGTGGGCTCAAGTTCTGCTGGCACCGCTCTGGAGGGCATCAAACACTATGCCTGCTCTGCCAGGGAGGATCTCTGCTCCACCTACTACACTTTAGTCCACCTACAAACTGGAAGCAGGTACTGTCCTGGCCACAAAGGCCACCACTAACTTCTCTGTGTGCTCCGTTCCAATCCCACTGGTGCCGCCCCGGAGGGCTATGATCCTGCTGGTGTCATCCGCATCGACCTGGAGGGTGACTCCACCTCCTGCTCCACCCTGGGTGTCATGATCACCTAAACTGCCCTTGAGGGCATCTCTGCCAACTACTCCACCCTGTAGCAATTTTAGGAGGTGCGAAAGTAGATCCTAAAAGGTTGGAAAATTACTTTAACAACAAGTATATTAAGAAAATTTTTAAATAATGATGATAATAATAAATAAATATAGTTTCACATGATTGATATGTATGATTAGATTAAGTTTAGCCTAGTCCATAAAATGATTAAAAAATATTTTAAAGTTTTTATAAATTCATGGTTTATATTTTTTAGCTCTTATATTTCTTACTTTGCACTGAGGACATAATAAAATATATATCAACAGAAAGGTTTGTAAAAAACAAAGTAATATTTTTAATGTCTACTATCTCTTTGATAAAATGTACAATTTAATCAATATCTTATAATAAAATATAAAAAATATAACTAAACCATAGAGACAGAAAAGTCACTGCATAACAGGAATGGCCCAAATCATATGAAATACTGCATACACAGTAGTCAACATTTGAAGTGAATCAAGTTCTTCGGAGTTGTCCTAAGACAAGAATGGGTATTGTTCTGGTTTTACAACAACTGTGATTAACTTTTCTGATCCACTTTAAATGTTGACTATTCAGTGAAAAGTAAGAGTTAATTTTATGTTTTAACACTCATATAAAAAGACATCCGACCAATGACATTTGGCTGAAACTATTTAAACTATGCATTTCTGACAGGCCCATTGTGTCTTTACAATACAACAATCATGTTCCCATTCTTAATCTGCAGGGACGTAAGGAGCTCAAAAGCCTTGTGGCGATCACATGGGGGTCAGATGGTTGACTTTAAAGACTTAAACTGCTCTCTTGGCATGCCACAATAAGTGCACATCCAAGATTCAACACAAAAATAAACCAAACCAGTGTAAGAAAAATCCATAGGGAATGATATCATAAAAGGTTTGCTAAATCTCAGGCAAAACATATTCAGGCCTAAATTAAATATTTATTGGAAGTTTTGTATAAAAATAAACTTGGATTAAGCTCTTTTAAAGGGGACATATGATGCGATTTCAAATTTTCCTTTCTCTTTGGAGTGTTACCAGCTTTTAGTGCATAGATAACATCCCTGAAGTTGCAAAGATTAAAGTTTCAAACAAAAGAGATTTTCTTTAGAAAGGTCTTGTCCATGCCCCACTTTTCCCACAATTCTAACTTTGCAAGGCCAGTCTGGCGCTCACAAGGTGACTCACAACCTTTAAGTTCTGTTTTCTTATTAAAATAACCTGCTACTTACAATTCAAACTCAAGTTTGAGCAATGAAGGGTAGTGCTTGTTGTTTACTGTTAAAGTTACTACACTCATGAATGCAGACATGGTGTTATGTTTAAGAGGTATGATGCAACACGATGCGTAAAAAGACAGTACTAAGTCATGATAATCAATAGCTTTGTCTCCACTGGATGCAACAAATGCCTTGTATGTAATGTGTTTCATTGTTTTGGTGTCATAGCGCTGGGACACGCCATCACACGTACCATTTCCACCACATGCCTGCTGTATTTAGCCACTCAGAATGCACTGGATAGCTGACCAATCAGTATGTGGAAAATAATGTGTGTTTTGCTCCCTAAAACGCATAAACGCATTGCGTTACACCAAATAGACAAAATAATGTTTTTGGTAACACTTTAGAATAATGGGCCGTTGTTAACAAGTAACTATGCAGGAAGTAATAGGTAGTTCTACATTAACACTTAACTTAATACTATTAACTAACA
>JAUCNO010000663.1:7588253-7602548 GCA_032353835.1 Enteromius viviparus
ACTTTACCTTAGTGGAGACTTTTTGTTCTTTTGTTTTAGTTTTGTTTAGTTGTTTTGTTTCTTCAGGATTCTTTGACAAATAGAAAGTTCTCATCAAAATGGACGTTAAATGGAAAACCTTTGTAATTGAATAAATGTATTTACTGTCACTTTTAATAAATTTAAGGTGACTTTACTAAATGAAAATGTTAAATAAAAAAATTTAATAAAATCTTGGTATAGCGTGACACACAAGAAGTGGTTGTAACAGTAATGTGAGAGAAAATGTAAGGCACGAAGTAGTCTTAAAAACAATAAAGGCTTTTCGTTCAGTACCATCAGTGTCTTTGTGCAACCTATTCCATTGACCTTGTGTGAGGTGTTAAGGTGTGATTTATTATAGGTCTGTGTGTGGTAGGTATATGTTTACATTTCATCTATGAAGCAGCCAAACTCTCAGACTCTCACCTCGCCCTAATTTCTCAGTGTTAAGTATCAGAGAAGACATGTCTGTCCACACCACGCACACATACAATAAGCAAAGCCTTTGACAGGTTTAGATTTCATTGACGCTGTGAGCAAAAACTGTCTGTGTGGTGCACTTCATCATTCAGCTGACCTCAATCCACCATCCTCTCTGCTGCTTAAAGACTCAGAGCTGTCACGACAACAAAATACGACACTGTCCCATTGGGCCAACCACTTCATCAAAATGAAGGCTTTAGCAAATAAGTGTCTTGTGGCTTTTATTTTAACCATTCAAAAGACACGTAGTGTGGGGCTGTGTGATTTGGTGTTTAAAAAAAAAAAAAAAAATCTTAATCAACAGATTAATCTCAGAGATCGCTTTTTTAATGTTTACTGTCACTTCAGAATGATTAGGTACATTAAAAAGTTCAGCTTATAAAAAGAAGTTCAATGTACTTATTGTGTTCATGTTGTTTTGCAAAACCCTTTTTATGTTGTTTTGCAATATTTACTGATATTAAGCTGGGATGCATTACGTATTTTTTAAGCACAATGTAAAGACATGTATGTGCACAAAAAATGCTTTGAACAAATTATTAATTGAAATATAAGTACAGAGTATAAGACCACCTAATATAAGAGGGATCAAGAAAAAAAACAAAATTATTACTGTACCTACCTGCAATGGAGGCAAAACGCATAAAAATACAACGTTTTTAAACATTACACTATTTATATGGCATATTGTAACACTCTTTAGTATTGTTTGCATGGAGCAAACTTCTGTCACGCATAACCAGATGTTTATTCATCTAGAAAAGTAGGCAATTTCATAGCTTCATAGAATAATAAACAGTTTTTATGGAATAATTCGTCTAAGTACTTCTCATTTCTGCTTTTAAACAACCCAGAACACTGGCCCTGTTTAGGTTCATTGTGAGAGTGTGTAACCAGCACCTTTTCCCTTTAAAAAATAACTGAGTTGCAGGTCAAAATTGTTTTCTGTGTTGTTAACATCATGTCAAAAATGCTGTCCTTTAGAGTGCCTTTTAAGCTTGGAGCATTCTTTCAGAACAAAAGTATGAAATAAACACACTCACTGTTTGTGCAGCCAGCAAAATGTGTTGCATTCCTATTGTTTGACTATTTCATTTATTTAACACATCAGCCATAAACTGAGTTTCTCAAAAGTAATCCATCTTATCCTGCTCTAGATCCTTCATCCATCATGTGCCAGGCTAGAAAAAAAACAATATACTTCAGATTCTGCATTACCCTTTTTGCATACTTATGCTACGTGATATTCCTGTCAGGTTTAACATTTACAAACCTGTCTAATTAAAACTAATGCCTTCTCTTTCTTCTCCTCTCTAACTGTCTACAGGCCTCCAGAGTTGGTGTACAAGTATGGAAACCTCAGCGAAGGAGCCTGCAGACCTGGCTACGCAGCTGCCAAAATGAGTGCTATCTATCCAAAGTATGAACACGTTTCTTTATTAGCATAATACACGCAATTTAACAATAATCCCCACTGTCTTGCAAACTGGAACGATACAGTTAATTGTAAAATTATGAGAATAAACTTAATGATTGTTTTCTTAGTCTTGTTGGGTCCTAATACTTGCGTGAGGGCCTTTCACACTGCATTAGTTCCAGAACTTAACGTACAGTACTAAAAGTACTTGGACGATTTTGCGCAAACTATTTCCCAGTACCATTTGAATGGTTGATTCGCACTAACAGCGGGTACTAAAAAGTGATGTAAGCTGGTCAACAGCAATGTTATTTGTATGCGCAGTGTTGAACAAGGGAAACAAAGATGAACGCTGTAGACAAAGTATGTTTACACTGAGCTTTAAAACATGGCGGGTGAGTACGTGTTCAGCCAATCAGTGTACACTTTACAGTACATCACTGATAGTTCCTAGTACTATTTTAGACCCTGCTCTGAATTCCAGGAGTTTAAATCATTCCTAGTTCCAGCGGTCCGAATGCACCATGTAGTTAGGGTACTACAAAATAGATCCTGTTGTGTGAAAAGCCCTATTGAGGTCTCTTAAACATAAAATGGTTTACTGCTAGATATGGTTGTATTTGGAGAAAAAGTATGCCATTTCAAAGGAAGTATGGGATGGAAAGAATATGTAGGGGCTTTGGCTGAATCTTGTGTCATGTGTTCAGCTTTTTTAAACCTGCTTTTGTTCTGCAAGGTTTCGTGATATTAAGCCTACAGAATGAAGTACAAACTCTGTGAATTGACGACCGCTTTGTTAAAGATTTACTGCTTTAGCTCTGGTTTACCAAGTTCCTCATGTGTTCAACTCTCCCTGGTCACCATTCAAGAGACACTATGTCACTTCTCAGCTACGAAGCCCCGAGGCCAGTCTCATAATATCTCTGACTGAACAGAAAGCTGCTCCTCTGATCCTTTAAGTCCTTGTTCATTTGTGACCTACCACAACAAACAAGCACTTCCGCATGCACTCCGGCTCCACAATAAGCCTGTTGTAACGCGGTTTGGATGTGGACAGTGATTCTGTTTTTGCGGCTAAGAGGAGAAAGCCCTGTCAAGCAGCCACTGTGGAGGACCGAATGAGTCAACTTCTTCAGTTTGACTAAGTCCTCAGAGCTCTCCGCGACCCTCAATGATGTCACACGGCACTCAGCGACCCTCGGTGACGTCACAGGCCTTTTGATGGAACTTTCCATCTTTGTTGGCCTCCGTAATCCATTGTTCCCTCATCTTTAGGCTGGCTATTGTTAGCATAAGTAATTTTTCCACTACAGCATGCCCAGCGATGATAAACATTAAGCATCACGGTTTGGTTTGTTCATGGATATTTCTTTCATCGCCATACGATTGTTTAGAAATAGCTTTTCCACCAATCAAGCACGATTATTTTGGAAAGGATTTGAGCAGCTATCACAAAACAGCAACTACCACACAATAGCAACAGCTATAGTTGTCAACTCAACCAAGTCAGATGGTTGCCCTGGATTGGTTTAAACAAAAATGGACTAAACAGGAATATTAATTTCATGAAATAACTTTTTAAAGAAGAGAGAATAAAGACATTGTGACGAGTTCATGCTGCAGAAGATGTAGTTTTGCTGTGTCTCTATACTCAGCACAAGCATTGAAAGACTCATAAAACAGAGCAATGACTGAATTGGTGCCTGAAACTTTTTAACAAGCCCCCAATTAACGGCATATGTGTTAACAGTGTCTGCAATGTGCCTCTAATTAACACGTGTGATGGATCAAGCTTCTCAGGGTCTTTGTTTATCTTTCGGGGTCAAAAGGCACTTCTGCCACATCATTACAACACAAATATTTGAGCGTTTTTATTGCATGATAAATTATTTATAATGATGTTTAGGATACATTGATTCAGTTTAGATATTTCCAGAATCCTGAACTAAATAACAGTTGAAATGTTTCATGTCATTTTTGAATGTATAAAACAGAGATGGGTAAATTGGAAATTTTAAGTAACTTTTTGCAATAGGTTTGTGTTTGTTTACATTAGATTCATTGTACAGCATTTAATTCTTAATTATATGTAATTATGCATGCATTGTATTAATGCTATGCAAGTATCTGTACGAATTGACATGAGATTAAAGAACACTGAAAAAAAAATGCACGATGCCTAATGCATTAACTAATTCAAAATGAATTACATTTTATTGTGTAAAGAGGATTTCGTTTTTATTTAACATCTAAGAGGACAGAATTGTGACCTCGTGTTTAGATAAAGAACTTTAAAGTCATAAATTTAAGTGTCACACTTGCTTTTATTTTTGCATTTTAGTTGAATAGTCAAATATTGATTTTACCCATCTTGTCACCCTCAATTTATTTGTTGCATAAAGTAAAGATGATCCTATTAGTTAATAACCACTTGTTCATTTGGGCAGTCACTGGTCTCTCCCTGTAGGGGTTATATTTTATTAGGGATCCCTGCGTGTGTAGGAAACCACCTGAAGCCTCTTGATCCCACCTTCTGTTAGTTCACCCCTGGAATCCACCTTATTTTCAACACCTCTACTCCTTTCCCAAAATTGTTTGTTTTGGACTCTTAAATCAAATGTCTTGGTTGAACTTGAGCGAGCGGTTATAAAAATACAGCCCCCAGTGAGAGATAGCCATGAGGAAATGAGCACAATGTGCACAGGCCTCCTGTCCAGGACCCTTTTTGACAAGCAGACGCCTGTCTGTCTTTAGGCCTGAAGCTCTCACCCAGTTATTTATAATGTGAGTTAGTCCGCACCCCACAAGCCACAAGTTAATTTATCACAGTTTGTTTTGGCAAGGTCTTACTTTGTCTGCCTTTATCAGGTGATATAAAGAGAGGATCCAATGCAACGTTTTTTTTTTTTGTCCTTTCTTGACACTGTCGGACTTCCTATGGCCTTAAGCAGTTAGTGAATGAAATAGACACACTTTTATCACACTTGCCAATTATGATCCAATCATTTATTTTTTAGTTATTTCCTGTTGATGCACTTTGACATTTTCTTCAATTGACATCATCTTTGTCCTCACTTTCCCCACATGTCGGACATTGTTGTATACTGCATTTAGGTGGTTTATAAAAGCTGTGCCTTGCTATACTTTGGAAAGAATTGTTGGGAAAGCAGTTCTGCTGCTTTTTTTCTCCAAAATGCAGGACCTGTATTTTAAATGACCCGTGTGTTCTCTTTACTGACCCATGATTAGTCTTTTGAGTTTTCTTAAGGGGGTCTAATTATTTTTTTTTTAAATCTTCTGTACCTCTCAACAAGCTCTCCTTGTTAGTGGTCCCCCCACCCCGAACCAATCTACTGCAATTTTCTAACTTTAATCGTAAAAGACCTGAAAAAGAAGAAAAATGATCCAATATCCTCATGTTTGTGAATGAATAATGAGGCTGCTGAGTTGGGAGGGTCATAAAAACAGACGTCCATCGTGTGGCCAGACTTACAGAAGCAGAAAAGAGGAATGTTGGTGAAAAATGTATCTGCTGTCTGAGGCTTACTCGATTCTTATTAAATTAAATCTTGGATCTAAAATGGTGTTGCTTGATGGCTTCTGGAAGTTCGCACTGCCTACCGGCACCTTTGAACGACTCAGTGTTCCTCTTCCTGGAGATTTCCCAGTTGGATTGCTTTAAATGTTGTAGAAATGCCCTTTGGTAGCAGGCGGAGTAGATAAGAAATGACGGTGAGGATCTGCGGGTCAGAGGCGCAGGCATTCATCGTTGCATTAGCACATCTAGCCTTAAGAGAGGAGTGTGCTGGGAAATGGCCTCCGGGTAGGGTATCCCCTGACTCCTCTTGAGAAGGGGTGAACGGAGGCCTGGGTTTGTGATTGATTGGTGCTGGTTCAGCCACACTGTTTTAAACTTTAACCACAGGTCAAAGCAGAGACGAAGCAAGACCTCACAGACAAAAGCCCCCTTTGACTCCCCACCTCCTGATTTCCGGGAAGTGAATGTGTTGTTTGGCTATATGTTATTAGCCCTTTTCAAATGAAATTTACATGTTGCTATGGAAGTGTTTTTGGTACTGTGGAAAATTTGCTAATATATCATTTAAAAAAAAGAATTTAGGTGAAAAATATATTTATTATTCTGAATGTTAATTGTCCATCATTATATTATGTTTATTATGCTTGTGCAGGTTTAGTAAGCCAGCTTCCATGTTTCTGGACCGAAACTTCAAGCGACTTGCAAAAGTTACAAACTATTTACCTCCATTTGGATTCAAAACACAAGGTATGTATCCATTTTAACATTTTAAAATTAGATAATTTCCCTCCACAGAGGAAATAATCATTTTTGTTGTTGCTTCAAAAAAGGGTGGGCAATTTAGTCAAAGCTAACACATTTGCATAGCCTGCTACACTACATCACAACTCTACGCTAATTTACCAAATTAGTCGATTGCCAAATTAAAATGCCAGAAGGGACGATACAATGATTAAAATGTGATTTAGTTTTTATGTTCTTGTTAATTTTGTGTCCTTTTTATGTTTTTGTTCCTTGAACCAGTTCAGAGCCCTGGTTTGATGTACACAATATTGTACTGATCTCAAAAAATATGATAAATTCTCAATAGTTGAATCTGTTGGCGTACATGTTTCTTTATAGTTTTAGGATGCCAGACTCCTATTAGGTTTGAGCATTGCACCACAGGTTCAGAAGTTTGACATCGCAGTAGTGTGTGGGCAAACGTTTGTAGTGTGTACGTGGCCAGATGCATTGCACAGTATGGCAGACATTTATATACTTCAGTGATGCGGGGGTTTATTCCATTCAACGGAGAACAAGAACTTCATTCTACTGAGCTTTGTCATTGTATCAAAGAGAATGAGACCTTTGGAAAAGACCTGTAGATAAGGCAACGGTTTCTTGAAACCAATTGGTTGTTAATGTAATCCACCGTTGTCTGCTTGAAGCCTTTTTTTTCCCTCCATCTGAAAAGATGATTACATCTTAGATTTCAGCACATTGTCAAATGTTCCAGCACTTGAGGGCAGCGGGCACATAAGGGTACCTTGAATGTAACCTTTGTGTTCAGTTAAGGCCTGCCGTGTCCACACACATGAAGACTTTCAAAAGAGCAGGTCCCATGTTTACATTACACCTGGTTTTTGTTTGCTGCATGGATCGTGAGCTTGGCGAGACTTCACTTTTAACTTTATTCAGTTGGAAAGGTTGATACGTGTGGTTCTTGAATAGAGCTTGACAAAGCTTCTCAAGTTGTGGGACCGAAAGGCATAAAAATAGATGTCTTATTTCTGCACTACCAATTCCAATATAAGCGATCCATGTGGCCACCTACGACTTTGTGATTTCTGCTCTTGATTACGTCGCCCTCAGTGGAAAACATCCAGTCAAAGCATTGCAGATGGTCTGTAGGGTAATCCCAACATCCTTCACAGATGGGAGAACCAAATACCTCAAAGGAGAATAAACCATTAGGGCTGTTTTGACTGCAAGTTTGGCCTTTTAAGTGCCTTAAAGTATTAAGTAGCCTCTTAAATGTCTCCAGTGACTCAGGATGAAGTGTCACTTTTAGCTACTTTAGTGAAGTTCCGCGATGAATTATACTGAAATTTATGGCGTGTTTGATCAGATTTTAAACAAAAAAAATCTTTTTGCCAAACTTTACATAAAAAAAATGTGTCATGATGTGACTCGAACTCTCTGAAGTTACACTCCAGATGGTTTTGCGATATAGCTCCTAAAAGTATTTGTCGTACCTGACCATTTTTACTTTATTTCAAAACGTTCAGGCTCGTTTGTTTAAAATGACAAGAGCGATACTTGGTTGAAATGTTTATGCCGTTTATCTTAAAACAGTCCGAATCTATTGCTCTTCCTATTTCTTTGCGAAACTGTGATATGTATTTTTTTGCGTTTCTTTTTCCAGTGTGGTCCCGCCACTGTTTATGTAGTCGGTGGTGATGCTTGATGTGAGCCATCAGCGCTTTGTCCAAACAATGAAGGCTACTCCCTGATGCTTTTTAATGCTTAAGGTTGCAGTTTAGGGTCGATACAAATTTTAAGCTCTTGCGTTATCCTTTGCACTACACCGACTGTTGTGTTTACAGAGGGCAAATCAATTTACCGAAGGTTCTCGCATGCGGTATTGTTGAAATCACAACCAATCGCTTCAAACCATCGGGACATCCTATTAGGTTTGCCTCCCAATAACATAGCGTCTATGCCAATAAAAAAGATAATCTCACATGCGGGCTCTTTGTTGTCAGAAACAGTAATGGCAGTCATTAGGGTAGATGGGCAGGGGGAAAAAAATAAAGAATTACGTACAGATGTAGATTCGCCGCATTACACGTATTGCGAAGTACCTAGCAGACCTCCCAAAGTGTTTCCCTCTGTGTTATGCCACCTTGACTTTTGTTCATTGTATTATAGTTAGGGTCAAAAAGGCATGATGGGGAAATGACAAAGGCTATGCACATTTCTCCTCATTGAATTAGCTCTTTTCCAAACTGTCTTTAATAGTATGCATACTGATGCTTTTTGGCAATTCGATGGATCACGCTAATGCACCCTTACTAGGAAATCCGGTGTCTTTACTGATATCATGTGACAAAATGTGTGGCAGCCATGAATGTCTGTGAGGGTATCGGAGGAATGATCGCTATGAGCAAACAGCTCTGAAAGCATTGGAAAGCATTTATTGAAGTCTTTGGCACAGGAATTTTATTTGTTTGCAAATGACATTCCACTTCAACAGACTGTTTTTTTCAAAGTGTCAGTAACCTATTTCTAGTTGCTAATACAACTTCCAGGAGTGAATAACACAGTCGTGCTCCTCCATCAGACCACCAGGGGTGTGCGTGATTAATTAAGAAAATCGTTTGAATCAGATCAGAGCCTTAACCAACTGAAGGTGTTTTTGTTTCATCCCTTTGTTCTTTCTTGTTATCTCTCTCTCTACAGAAAGAATCATAGATGTTATATTAACTATCACAAAGAATTATGGACTGGGTCCAGATTTAGATAGGTAAGACTCTTGAAATGCATCTCTTAAAATCATTTTCCTAAAAGGTCCATGTCCAAAAGTTCTGCTCATTTTCATATACAGTATTGTCCATAGGTTTGATCTGATTATATTTATTCTTTCTTTATTCTTTATAAGCTATCTTATGCTCATTAAGGCTACATTTATTTGATCTGAAAAACTGTAACAACAGTAATGTTGTGAAATATTATTACAATGTGATAGACTGATTTCCATTTATTCCAGGCAAAGCTGAATTTTTAGCATACATTACTCCAGTCTCCAGTGTCACATAACCCTTCAGAAATCATTCTGATATGCTAATTTGATGCTCAATAATTGATTATTTCTAATGAGAGAGGTTTTGCTGCTTCATATCTCTGCTGAAACTGTGATGTGAATGTTTTTTGAAGAAATGGAAAATTGACAAGGACAGCCTTTATTGCAATATAAACAATGCAATAGATAATCACATTTCTTTTTGCATTTTCTTGATGCTGTGGCCTGGCAATAAGATTGTAGAAATACATTAAATAAAATAATTTCCAAAGTCTTTACTGTCCCTTTTGATCAATTGAATGCATTTTTGCTTCAACTTTTAAAAAGCAGTGTATAATGCATAAAACAGTGTGTTTCTGATTGTCATTGTTTGCATAATGCATGCATATTGTGTTATAGTGTTTTGTTGTTGTTGTTGTTGTTGTTTTGTTTTGTTTTACCTGACTTAAATATGTGATATTAAATTAATACTATCTCTTTGCTTATATGTTCTCTTTGCAGTTTGAGTTGTAAAAGATGTATAGTAGTAGGTAATGGCGGTATCCTTAGCAACAAGTCTCTAGGATCCCGCATCGATGAGTATGACGTTGTGATAAGGTGAGTGTCCTCAAAGTCACCTTGACCAAATCAATAAACTGAGTAAACAAATGGACTTTAGAGACAAATCCTGCTGATTTGCACTGATTTTCAGTATATTTATTCTTTAGACTCAACGAGGCCCCAGTGAGTGGTTACACCAGGGATGTAGGTACTAAGACCACCCTGAGAATAACCTATCCCGAAGGGGCCATCCAGAAGCCTGAGCGCTATGAGGGAGATTCCCTCTTTGTCTTCTCTGCTTTCAAACCTCTTGACTTTAAATGGTTGAGACATATGGTCTTCAAAGAGAAACTGGTAAGACCAAATGCAGTAATATGTGATTATACTGTCTTGTTTCTCTCACGCTTTTTTTTTATTTTTTTGACCATTTGTTATTTTTACGGTCTCTAGTTTTAAAGCAGGATGATGGCAGTAGGCTCATTTCTAGTTTTTTCATTTTAAGTTTTTATACTATAGTAATGTTAATATTGCTCACTGACAAAATAAATTGTATTGGAATTTTTGTGGTTAAAGGGTTTTGAGTAGGAATAGTTATTGAAGGAAAGGCTTTTATTGTTCAAGGACCTTGTCTCGGTTTTAGTGAGCGGTAAAACATTCTCCTTCCAGGTTTGACTGACATCTTGTGAATTAGCCTCTGAATCAGAAGGGTCGGACCGTCTGAATGAGCTCTCCCTTATCTCACACAGTTTTAATGACTCTGCCTCCATCCCATTTCTTATCACACAAAGTGCAAGCATAAGCACTCTGTTCTCCTCTGAAGCCGGTTGACTCATTTACTCAAGGACGTGTTTTTTTGTTTTGTTTTTTTGTGTGTTTTTTTTTGCTTTTCCAGTCGTCTGTCATGCATTCATGGCCAAGGCATTTGGTCGGCATGTGTGGCTTCTTCCTTAATCTCCCTCTTCCAATATACTTGTCTTCCTCAGCTGCACACCTGCTTGTTCTCCCTGGTTGTCAAATGAGAATCGGGTTGTAGCAAGCCTCAGGAGTTCCCGTCCAGCACAGCTGTTGGGTTTTCAAGGGACCAGTGCTGGATTTTTTTTACAGGGTGACATTTGTCAATGTGTAAGAGACTCGGCAGAGGAAGAAAAATGGAAAGCTATTTGATCACTCCCCTCACCCCTGGCCCCTGAAAAGAGCCAGTTTTGTCTGAACATCTGATCATAACAAGCTGGACAGTGGAAAGTGCTCAGATAATTGATCTGCCCTCTGGCTTCTGATACATTGGCTTTGATCTCATGGAAGGAAGAATTTCCTTCACCAAATGAGGGATCAAGAAAGCTCCAAAGTGTCTGCCATAATGTTTGAAACCACTTTCAAAGGATGATGACCGCTGTATTAGGTAACAAAATAGCTTTTTTTGAATTAGAATGAGGAAAACTGAAAGTTTAGGCTATCCTGGAATCTAATAGGTAGGTTCTTGGTTGTAAAAATGGTTGTACAGTAAATGGGTAATGTTTAGTCCAGATACTTGACATAGCTACTTGCTAATAAAACAGAAAAAAAAAAGCATGACTCCTCCTATTGGTCATATACATTTTTGGTACATGTCCCTCATTGTTTACATTTACTTTGAAAAGCAACGTTCACACTGTTTCTGGAACATAGTGAGATTGCTGGAGAGCTTTTGTGTGAATCCAAGCTGAAAGGATAAAGATTTGATCCTTGTATCAGGACTTGGTAATGATTAATCATAGAATTTTCAGAATTAGCCCAGATTTCTGTAATCTCTGTATGTGGCTTATTATACCTTCCAAAACCATGTGTGTGGTTTTTTTATTTTTTTGTAGAAAGAGGCGATAACACTGTTTTTTGCCTAATGCACTATAAAAAAAAAACTTTTTGTTTTACAATGAAGAAGGGACTCAAGCCATATCTAGAAACTGAATATCACAGAGACCACCCAGAATACCTTAGCGAATACATAGCAATTCATATAAACCACTAAGAACACCTTAGCAACCGCGTAAAAAAAAAACCCTGGCAGCAATTTTTGTTCAGACAAGAAAATGTAAAAATGCAGTTCCTGATTGTTTTTCTTCCTCCGGCAGACATCCACAGCTGTAAAAGATGTTTATATCTAGCTAGTCTACGTGACCTCCCGTGTATGTATTAAGTTGTAAGAGTATCATGTTTAAAGTGGCTTTTAACCGATTGTCACTTGACAAATGAAGCCTATCACTATTGTGAATTCTTACGGATGAAAAACGACTGACTTCTATTCTTCTCTCTTGATCAACGTCAGGCTCCGAGAGCCCCTCGCATTCCCTCACTCCCTTCTCAAACAGTTTAACTTTGGCTTTGTTTATTTTTAACTGGCAAGTCAAAGAGATGGTATTTTAGGGCCCGATGAAAATCTGACTAAGCGTTTATCTAGTTTGCGCACTCTATACGTACCACAGATGTTTCGTGGAGTAATCTCTAAACAAAAACAGGCATTCATCGCCATGCTTAATCACACATAATCTTATCAAACACCGTGTCCCTAACAACAGTATACAGTTCATCTCATGTTTGAAAACAAATACATTCCCGGCGGTTCGCTTCCAAGTCTTATTTAGATCTTGCGACATATCTTTGAAAATATCATTGATGCAATGAAAATTCTGTTGAGTGACTTGTGGTGAAGTTGCTGCTGCTTTGCCAAAAAATAAATAAATTCCCTTTAATGGGAGAACCCTGGTGGCGAAATGGAAAATGCTTTGTTTTTTCAAGCGGTGACAGCGATTGAGATCCATTGTGTGATGACGTCTTTCATTTGGAGATGAACACATGAAAGCATGTTCAACTGTGTGGGCACTTGGCTTTAGAAAGGCACGTAGCTTTAGACTTCAGTGTAATCCTCAACTAGCACCGACTCCTCACTCTCTTCTTCTCAAACAGTCACACTGATGTAACTTTGAACAGGGGCTGTTTGTCGCTTTGAAGTATTTTTCTCGCTGCTGCTCTTTTGTATGCTGTTGAACGCTCATGGGTGGAAGGAATGCCAGCCTTTTCAGTTTGTATTGACAGAACAGTAGACTGATGCGTTCCCAGCGTTGAAGAGCCTTTGCGAAGTCCATCGAAATATACAATCGTGAGGCTTGAGTGCTCTTCACAGATATGCTTTGGAAAGCAGCCAAATGTCAGTCAAATTAATACATTTTATAAAAGATTATGACAACCTTTTTTTGTGTAACTTGCATTTGATGGATCTTTCACAGTAGATCAGGTACATTCATCAAAGATGACATGACATCAAAACTTGGCACTATTTTCCTAATGCATGTTACTGGACTTACAGAGGTGTTGCAGGGATTATGTATTTGTGTAGGCCTAAATGGGACTAAAGAGGTTGTTGGGAACACTTTCACAGCCTCATTGTGTTTATAATAGGCAACTATTCTAACACAAACTTAGAGTTTTTAAAAGAAAATTCTTTCATTAGTTACTCACCCTCATGTCGTTCCAAAGACCTTCATTCATCTTCGGAACACAAATTAAGAATTTTTTTATGAAATTAGAGAGGCATCTGACTCTCCATAGACAGCAACACAACTAAAATTACCACAGATCCAGAAACGCAGTAAAAACGTTGGTTAAACTGTCCATGTTACATCAGTAGCTCAACTTAAGTTTGATGACACTAGGAGAATACCTTTTTTGAATGTTTTTAGAGAGTATTACAACGCAACACATGCGCATGCTATAACGTATTTCCCAAAATCAGCCTCGTTTACATCCTGGGGGAGTACACACATGTACGTAATAAGTGGTTGTTTACACATTAAAAAAAAGCCTACGTATGCGTTGTGGTGCAATGTGGTGAAACAGACACAGAACAGTGAATGCCGTTTGTATCCAGTGGATACTCTCTAAAGTTGCGCTATGGTTGTTAAATTAAGTTATTTTTGTTTTCTTTCTGTGCACCAGTGGTTTTCAAACCTGTCCTACAAGCACACCTGCCCTGCACATTTTGCATGTCTCCCTTATCAGACACACCTGATTCAACTCATTAACTCGTTAGTAGAGACTTCAAGACCTGTGCTGCGTCCGAAATCGTATACTGCTTAAGTAGGTACTACATTTAAAATTGAACATACTACTCAACCGTTAAAACAGTACGTTCTATGTAGTATGAATGTGAGTAGTATAAATCGAATTCGGACGTACTACATCCGCCGTACTACATATTGATGTTGTCACGTGTCATGCGTCGTCACAACAGTGCGAAAATTTTTACTTTCAATAAGGTATCCGTTTATTTAGAGTGTGTTAAACAAGTGTAATTTAAAAACAACAAACAACCTTTTTTTTTCCTGAGGTGCTTACACTTAAAATAAGCCGCGTTTCCAATTTCCGTCATCTTTTAAATATGATGCCTCCTCTCCCGGAGCCTTATGGGATAGGAAAGTGTCCATGGTATGCTTACTAGTCATGTCAAGTCAAGTCACTTTTATTTATATAGCGCTTTTA
>JAUCNO010000663.1:7602648-7617933 GCA_032353835.1 Enteromius viviparus
CTCCTCTCCCGGAGCCTTATGGGATAGGAAAGTGTCCATGGTATGCTTGCTACAGAATTCGGCCGGAAGTAGTAGGTTATCCGGGTACTTCTCGCCTACTGAATTTCGAATGCTATGAATTCGGACATACTACTCGCTTCGCATGCTGTTTTTCGTGTACTTTAAAGTAGGGAAGTAAGCGATTTCGGACGCAGCACTGATTTAGGTATGTCTGACAAGGGAGACATACAAAATGTGCAGGGCAGGGGTGCTTGTAGGACAGGTTTGACTGCTGTACACAAAGTATTATTGTGTGTTGTTAGTATGTGCACTTCGCTTCACAACATTATGGTTAAACCACTGATGGTAGATGGAGTATTCTGACAATGTCTTTCAGAGCTTACTTGGCAGTCAAAGGGACAGTCACAAGGTTTTCATCCGAAATATCTTAAATTGTGTTCTAAAAATGAATTGAGCCTTAACATATTTGGAACAACATGGAGACATTTTTGGGTAGAGTAACCCTTTAATGTTGGGGACATGCGCATGTGACCATGGAGTAGTTTAAAGCCTACGCATAGCTTTCCGTTTGTGTTTAGACTTCAGAATTCATAAGTTGTGTTCATTTGTGATAATATAGCATGTAAGAATCAACACTGTTTGTTTTTTTTTTTTTTTCTTTTGCAAATAATCCAAAAGCCATTATAGAAATCTTTTATGGTTTTACAAAAATACAAAAATTAGCAGTCATCATGTGGCATTTAGATTTTTGTGATTGACATGATTTTCTGCGGTTATTGAATTGAGTCCGTTTTGAATCTGGAACATTTCTTTCACACGAACCACTCAACTATTTAGTGAAAACTTCATGGCTTCTTCAGAAACATGTCACATGTTTCTCTTGGTTTTACCTATTTTAGTCATTCAAAATGGATTAATGCCTCAGAGGTCACTCATGTAAAAACATATGCCGGAGCCTCATTTGAAAATAGGCAGTGGGCCAGCCGTCATGTGCGATAAGAGCGAACTTAATTAACGAGTCCTGGAGGCCGCTGAGGAGCATGTGGCTCCCACGATAATTATTTTCATTCAGAATACCATTGACTAGGTAATCCTCTGGCTTCTGTCTGAATGTATTTACCCATCACTTCCTTCTCCCATATGTCTTAATCCTTTATTATTTCAGCCTTACATGGTAAGAGTGAGGCAAGAGTGTGTCACTTATCAGACACTCCTTCAGGCTCCTGCTGTTGGCATTTATTGAAGGTACTTTCCATGTGTTAGCGTGCTGCACAGCATTGCCTGTTGTATAACGGTTGCCTGTTGTATTTTGTGGTTTAGTCTGTAGTAGGTTTATTTGTATGCCAAAATGCAACTCCTGCATGACTTTATCTCTGTGGGTGCCTGTGGAGAGCGTGCCTTTGTTTACTCAAGATGACTTCAGGAAAGGTGACTCATGGTACATCTGCGAAACCTTAAAGGTGTAGTTCACCTAAAGTGTTTATTTGTCATTTACTCATCCTGGGAAAACAGTTGAGCTGTTCAATATAATGTAATGAAAGAGCAACTAGGAGTATAATAGTAGTGTTTAGTACACAAAATAGTGTTCATTTACTATATTCCATATCTTCTGAAGCTATATGATAGCTTAGTGAGAGGTTTTGTTTTTTTTAAGTTGCCCTGCCTGGAATTTATAAAAAAAGAAAAAATTGCAGAGACTGATTCATCAAGGAGTCATTCTTTGCAATGAATCAGTCGATCCAGTTCACAAAACTGCTCTAAATGATTCATTCATTGATTTAACAGCCCACTAGAGGGGAAGATTAAGAGGAAAATAATGATGCATGATGAGTAATAATCTGGGACATAATACCTTCTTTTTGAAGCCTTAAACAGGTTTTGTGTGAGGTTTCATTATTTGTCAGTTTTCTTTTCTGACTTTTGATTATTGAGAGCCAGCACTTTATATCCCTTTGTGGTTTGATTGAGAGTCAGCATTTTCAAGCCCTTTGTAGTGGTGTTTCTGTAGAAACCTGTCTGTTTTTAGAGTTTGGTGCAGGTGTCTTCTCTCCCTTTGACCCAGTGGGGCAGCAAGCCAGAGGCTGACAAGGGGACATGTGGATGTTTCCCCTCTGAACATGCCAATAGTCAGACTTTCATCCTCCAAATCAGCGTAACAGTCACTTATGTTAAATATATGAGGTAATATAAAGGTAAAAATAAAAATGATAGGTCCATACTTTTACCCAGGGGTGGGGACGTTGATCCTGGAGGGCCACTCTCCTGCAGAGTTTAGCTCCATCCCTGAGGAAAAAAAATACCTACCTGCATCCAACCAGCTGGTTCAGGTGTGTTTGATAAGGGTTGGAGCTGACCTCTGCAGGGACACCAGCCCTCCAGGATCAACGTTCCCCACCCCTGCTTTAACCAGTCCACTGATGGTTAGGGAAGACTCTGATAACAACCGATGAACCATCTTCAGGCGATTTGTTGACCAGTATTCTGACTTTTCTGTACCTGGAATGAAGTTGTGTTTACAAAAAGCTATATACTAGATGAGCCAAACGGTTAGCCAAACTGTTAGTAGCATCAAAAATGCCATTTTTTAAATAGACTTAAAAATAGACTTTTTTTTTCTTTCTTTCTCTTTTTTTCTTAAACTTTACTATTTGAAGGGTTATATAAGTCAAACCCAGCCCTAAAATGCACATAATGATAAAATAAAATTTGATTTGTTTGGTTTACAGATCAGTTAAACAGTCTGATAAGCAATAAGAGGTCATGATTTCCATGAGGTCTTTTTTCCTTATGTTTAAAACTCTGGCAACATGAAACAATATACTTCAGACAACATTTTCCCTTTAAACTCTGTTTGCTTTTTGGTTGCCTTCTACTAACAAACTTTTTCCAAAGCCTGAGTGATTGAGTCAAGCTGATCCAATGGTCTTGTTTGCTGCTTTTATGAAGTGTGAAGATGCACTGGATCTCATATACTCGATGACCAAAGTCAGTCTATAAGGCGGAAACCCATGTCTCAAGGCAAATAAAGGACATAACTTAGATAAAAAGACAACAAAAATGAGCAAATAGCTCAGATTCCTGCTAACAAAGGAAATGTCATCTGAGTATCCTATAGAGTTTGGATTCCTGACCCGGTCAAGAGCAACGGGATTTAGATTTCATGAACCTGACCCGCTCTGGATGAGTGCTCTGCGAAATGTGCACATTTCTGCTGGGGCGCTCATAAACCTTCAGCGCTTTATATACAAACTGAAGTTCATATGAATCACGCAGGACACAGGGTGAAATGGTTTGCCAGTGCAGGTTTACACTTCTTATCAGGCTTCAGCGCTGACTGTGGTGGTATAAATTTGCATGTTGATATGTCACAGCCTAGTTGCAGTTGCAAATTTGTCATCTGGCCTGATATGTTTATAGGCATTCAGAGCATGGCAACTAGAGCAGCAGAAACAACATCTGTCTGACAGCGTGCCTGAGCCTCTAGAAGACGGGCTTTGATTGCAGCTCTGTCGGCTAGAGCACACACCATAAAAACAGATCATTTCACTTTAACAGTGTACCTCCCAAGTTTATTGACCTTTTAAATATAAACCTAAAGATAAACAGGAAACTTTTTTCAAAATAGCCTGTGTTTTCCTCTGCTTGAACCGTGCGTGCGGTATCTTGAGAGATCGAGAGAAAGGTTGTGATTATTTTGAGGAGAACAGCTACATTTTTCATGTAATACAAAGGAGCCCATGGCTATTTTAAATTTTTTTTTTTGCTGCTCATGAGCACCTGCGGAATGGTCCATTGACAACCTATTGGCCCTCTGTGACCAGAGACAATTTCCTTAAGCATCATTTTAAATGGAAATTGACGTTTCTTGAGTCTGACCATGTCAGGTATAAAGGAAACATGTATAGAATCCATACCAAACCATTATTCGGCAATGGTTTATTTCAATAAATTGATGACCTTGTCTTCATTTAGTACATTACCAAAATCTGAATTTGATATAAAATATATAAAGGGTGTCCAAATGATCTCAAAAGAATAAAGTTTACCTTTCAACAAATAAGTTATTTTTTGATGTTACGAATGCAAGTTCTTTTGAAGTTTTTTTCTTTTGCCATTCGAAAATCTAATTTCTAGGTTGTGTACCTGTTATAGTGTACAACCCAATCTAGATACTTTCCAAAAAATTTTTTAGTTTTTTTTTAATTAGGAAAAAAATATATTTTGTCTTGCCATGGCAACTTAATAATTAATTCGTAAAATGACTTATATTTATTAGTTTTTTGTGTAGCTTTACTTAGAAAGCATAGAAGTTTGCCTTTTATGTTTGTTGCCTTCACTTGCTATCTAAGCCATACGTTTGCCTAACATATGGAAGAAATCAGAAGTGTTTACATCGATGTCAAAGGAGAACAAATCAAATACCTTTCACACTGCACTTCACACTTCACTGCAAATGACATCAACTTTTACATATTCCTCCATGAAACTTGAGCTCTAAAATGCAAATTTGTCAAGCACTGAACGTAATTTTGTGTTTTGACAAACAAATGTATTTTCCAAAGTGTCTGTTTAATCAGGAAAAATGTTTAAATCTTCAACAAAAAAAGACTACCTACAGTAATAACTTTCATGGCTTTTTATTTTTTGACAAAGATTGGTTTAAAGCTTGCATGAAATAAAAATTCTGTTGATTTCATTTTTGCTGTCATTGCTAGAGCTGTTATTGTGAATGTTTAATCCATCATTTTTGACCTTGTAAATCTTAGTCATTTAATGAAATGACTTTTTTGTGGTGATCTGGTAATCTTTTATGCAGTTTTACCCTGCACCTTTCTTGTATGCAATTGCAAGCCTGCATATAGCCCTACTAACGCTATTTCGATTTTATTACTAGTAATAAAAAAAACTTCTAGAAAAACATTCCGGCTTGTTTTTACACATGAAATATCATCTGAAGTTTTGAGACCATACTTTGTCAGGTTTATCAGTGATAGCTTTTTTTTTTGTGAATGAATAAACCTCTCCAGTTGTTCCTGGGAAGATTCTTCCCACCACACAGCTGCAGTCAGGAGCAGGTTTTCCCAGCCACCGCTGAACGTTCACCCTGACCTCTCGTTTCCAGCGGCTGATGGAGAGAGAGGCCGGCGATGTGGCCTGTGATTTTTATGGAGTGATTTAACACTCGGCAGCCATGCTGGAAGCTTGTTAAGAGCGTGCTGGAGCTGCATGCAGGAATTGAGAGGCCTCTCTCACCTGCTGCTTTATTAGATGGATCAGTTTCAGGGGCCATCCTGTTTGACAAAAGTGTGGCGGTTGTTAAAGTTCCTGCACTGCAGACGACTTGTGGTTTTGAGGGCTTGGAGAGGTGATCAGTCAGGGTATCTCTCACTCACTTTTTCTTTCTCGGCACTCCTGGCTGTGATTCCCTGGAATGCCGATGAGAGGTCTGGAGTAAAGCCAGGCGGAACCAATGTAGAAGATGTCAACAATAGAGCTATGTTTAGAGTGACCTTGTCTAACTTTGGTAGGATTGTAATGCAAACCAGAATCAGGCTGGTGCAGTGTTCCGAAAACAGTTGCCAATTAGAAATTCTAGAAAGGCACTTTATTTTTATTTATTTATATATATATATTTATTGTCACTTTCATCAAAATAAAAAAAGTCAAATTATACCAAAAAATACATAACAATCTTTTTTTCTTCCCGAAGGTTTTTTGTCTAATTAGGTACATTTCCATTTTGACAGAAACTTTTATATAATTATTTTGTAAAAGTCTAAATTAGTAATCAATTTAATATAGTTTATAGAAATTTTCTGAGTCTTAGTTAGGACATTCACTTAAGTACTACTATTTAAAATTTAACTAGTCTGTCACCAGGCTAGGTTGGGCTTGTTCAGATGCTTTGGTATGCCACTGTGCTGTTTTTATTTTCAATTGACATTTCCAGTATTGTTTAGAACTATACAGATATATGCGAGTATGAAAAAACAAGTAAATTTACTTTGTTTAGTTGTTTTTAGGCAAGCATTTTTCTGTTTTTCTTTTTATTTCTACAACTATGTAAAATATGTGTTTAGAAGAATTATTTGAAATTTAGCATTGACGGCAGCAGTCGTTTAATAGGCTAACAGGTGTCTTCTAGCCACTGTATGTCCACTTGCAGTCCTGTAGTGCTGGCAGCCTTTAGTGGTTAATACCTTATGAATATGTGATGTTGATAAACAAGTTTCGATAAGAGCGCATACACATGATTAGCCACGGCTGGAATCGCGTTTCCTAATTGACCTAAATCCGTCCCTGTCCCATCAAATCCATATAACATCACCTTAAATAAGCTCACTTCCTTCCTTTCCATATCTTGTTGCTAGAGATGTAACGGTATTTTAAATGGCGTCATACCGCAATTTTTCTGATAATACCGTGTTGACATTACTCGATAAAAAGATAGGTCTTCTGAGAAAAGTTTGCTCAGGCGAATGGAGCGAACGGGAGGTAGCGGGAACTACAATTCCCATCAACCCAAGCGTGCCCATTATTCTTTGCGGCCTGTTGTTGTCGCTACAGATGTCTCTATATTTAGCGACTATTCAGACCTAAAAGCGACTAGCGACAAATCTAGTGACTTCTTGTACAAACCTCAGCGAGGATCCGGTACTGGCGCGCTAGTGCGAGCCCTTGTTTTCTCGGCACGTACACGCCTCTCTCTGCGTCTGTTCTGTTCAGCGAGAGACTGAGAGGAGCAGAGCTTTCAGTTAAAATAGATATTATGTTGCTTAACTCTATTTTACATGCAAATACAGCCAAAATCACAGCATTTGGACAGGAGGTCCAGTACGCAAAATACGCCTAAATTGTCGTCATAAGGAAGCGCAAACTCTTGAAATGAATAAATAGACAAACAAATCAATACAAAATTCAATGTTTTTCGATGGAAGATTGAATTTTAATGCCATTATTTATAGTCTAGCCAGGAATGTTCTCGTTTTGTGTGTGTGTCTTTTTTCCCCCCATAGCAACTCAGTTATGCAAGTCACAAGAGTAACCCCTGTACAATATTAAAACCTGTCTTTCGAGGAGGAAATGATCATACAATCTCAGCCCGATGCTCTGGAAAGAATGTTGAAGCTTACAGAGATATCCTTACTTGTGTTAAGTGATTTTAAAAGAATCTATCAGGGACTTCCTGTTTTATTTCTTCTTCAAACAACCTATCGCTCTTATACCAAACACTACTGGCTTCGGATGCCAGCGCATTTCTCATGTGTTTACTCGCACTCTGTTTTAAATCTTGTTATGCTCTGGAAAAAGCCATACTTCAGTTTGCCAGCATTTATACAGCATATACTTCACTATAAGCTGGATACTGTGTCTCTGTGTGTGATTTTTATTGTTGTTGTCAAGCTTTACCCTGTTTACACCTGCTTGTGGTTGCAGCATTCCACAGAATTTCTGCTTCTGTTCTGCAATACTCTACCGTTGACAGAAGAGATGATATTTTCTTGCCATGGCTTGTAGTGGGCGCGGGGCCCTCCAAAACTGCTTCAAAGCCATTCGCCTGATTCAATAGTTACTCCTATTGTTGAGATATATCAAAGGCACAGTCTGCTTATTTGAACAGGTGACTCCCATTAAGTCCAATGACCCGGCTGGCTGTTTGCCAGCAGTGCTGCTGTGGCTTCGCAGAGCTTGTCTAGTCGGGACGCTAATACCTGATGATCTCAGTGCCAGGTCGCAGATTGAATAATTGCTGAGCTATGGCACTCTGTAGGTCTCCAGAGTAATTGTTATGGGAGAAGCTGGGGGGCCGTTGCTCTCCGAACGCTCATGGAGGTCAGGATTTCATTTGTCCACTTCCTTTGGGCTTGTCCAACCTGGATGGCCTGCATCACTTTTAATGAAAGCAGTCTACACTACCTCCATCAGTATGCAGTGATGGCACATTATAGAGATTGAGTCTGAACTCATGATTATGGAAGAGATGATTTCTTCACATCTGCTGTAAGATGATATAAAAACTTTTCCATGCATTTTTCATGATGCAAACTTGGATGTGCGGAGTCCATTCATCCATATCATCATAATGCCTCCCTCTGTTGATTTTTTTTCCCTTTCTTTTTCTTTCTTTCTTTAGCAAGGAGCAGAGGGCTTCTGGAAGTCTGTAGCGCACTCTGTGCCCCGGAAACCATCAGAGATACGGATCCTCAACCCCTACTTTATACAAGAGGCCGCCTTCCAGTTTATTGGCCTTCCACAGAACAATGGCCTCATGGGTAAAGGGGTAAGCAACATACTTGCTGAAATTTAGTACTTTTCATAACATTTAGTCATTGTGAAGTTGCTAGAATTGGTAACTCTTTAAGAATAACTGTTCGACTGCGTGGTTTGTTGAACCAAAATGGCAGCCAATCTTATGTTAATAGGGGTCACAGGAAGCCTTAGACACGTGTTTCCTCAATTAGTCTGTAATTACCATAAAGATCAACATAGGTCAAAGGTAGTTGGGTAATCCAGTAGGTGGGGAGAGCTTATGGTGCATAGTTTGTCCAAACCTGGATAGGGCTATGTTTTAAAACCTTGTGCCTAACATAAAATTGCTTTAAACAGTAATCTTAAAATTATGCTGTTGTTTAAGTTGATAAAAAAAAAAAAAATGTAATGCCGCCCACCTGTAAGAATAAGTTGTTTTCTGACATTCCATACGTTTTCCAGACCATTTATTATGTGCTCCTAGGATTCTGGAAGCCATTCCAATGTATTCAGAATTAAATAAAGAATTGATATTCAAAGAATTTTCCAGTGCTTTATAAATGAGGGATAGTCTTTGATATGCATCTATGGAAATGTATTAGTTTATATTACAGTTTATATATGGGAATAGCACATAATTAATAAATGCGTTAAATTTCATTACAACATAATATAATTTTTTTTTACATTTCAATAACATGATGAAAAAAGGTGGAAAAGCATAATAAATTCTACTATTAAAATGTGTCAGAAAGATTGTAGCCACACTCGGAAACCCCCCACCCCATTTGCAAACACATTTTATTCAGACATGGGTGTTGGGTGTGCCATAGCCTATGGGGCAGACTGTCATAAAAGAACTGTGTGGCATGCCTCAAACCTCAAACACAGTCTGTAGCAGTTCTCGTTTTCTTGGAGCTCAAAAACCAACACGCTTTCAACTCCTTTCAGTCTCAGGAAACTGGACTTGAGAAAGTAGATAAATGCTCTCAGCCAACCCATCATGGCATGAGTACAGACAAGGGGCTGTGTGTGAGCTTGGCCACCTCCTGAAAAACTCAGACCTCGTCTGAATGGTGGAACATGTGCAGTGCATGTGGGGCAGAGCTCAGGCCCCTAAGGTTTGTGTAGGTAGGGGGGCAGCGCAGGAGGGAAGCCTTCCCATAAGGTACTGATCAAGGTGGGATACATTTTGACAGCCTCCTCCTTTGAGCACTCCAAACACCCACCTGCTTAAGGCTGCGTACACTGACACAGTCTCAGTACTAATCGTGTGTGTGTATGTGTGTGTGTGTGTGTGTGTGAATCGGACCGCGGGCCACTGCAAGCTAATGATTTAGAATGGTTGACTCCCCCAGGGAGATGAGGAAGTGAAGGTCTGCCTCCTGAAATTGGTGCGTCAGGGGTGGGGGTCTGTTTAAGCAAATTGTTAATCACACACAGCTCAAGATGAGTTAACAATTGTGGAGTAGAACTAAGCCAGAACGGCTTTAGGCACAATGCCACATCAACCTTGAGGAAGAGCTAGACCAGAGCAAACCACAAACAGTGATGTTAAATAGATTCAGATTTACCACAGCAAGCTTATTCATGCCTCCTTTGTGGTTCTATATTCTGACATTAATGGCATGTTAACATTTGTCATTTGTCACTCATTTGTCATATCATACATATACTGTAATGTGTGTGTGTGTGTGTGTGTGTGTGTGTGTGCGTGCATGTACAGTATATAAAGAGTTCATTTGCAAAAATGGTTAACTCATCAATTGAAACTGCAGTTTGGTTATTCTTTTTACTAGGTTAAAAACATAACAGCTAGCTAACACAATAAAATCTGATAACATAATAAAAACATGAATTTTTTGCATCTGTCTGTGTGTGTGTGTGTTTTATTAAAATACTCATACAATTTATTTACCCCTTTGTTTGTGTGTGTAAATATACCATCTCGCATGAGCCATTCATTCGTCAATATAATTAGTGTTCAAAATTAATATTTTTGCATAATAAGCAAATAAAGCTTGGGTTTGTGATGAGATTCTATTATTGCCTACACAGTCCATTCGATTTAGACTGCAAACTCACAACTTAAAATATTAAAATCATTTTGTTTGTTGCAGCGCTGTAGATTTGAATGTTAAATATAGTGCTCATAGCATGTTACCATTATTAAACGCACTATTAAACAAGCAATAAACCGTACCTTATTGTCTGTTATCAGGTATGATTTGCATCAATTTTCATCGTTATTTACAGTACAAACAAGCTCAAGAAATCGTCTTGTGATTTAGGCTAAGAATCTGTGGATCAGTGTAGCTCAACTTTTATATTCTCTTCACCAGAGAACAGCTTGCATATTAAGAGCCTGGTGGTAAAATGTTAAGAACCTAATGGAAAAAAATGTCAACTCCAGCATTATTTTATAATCTGACAATTTGATGATGTTAACTTGTGCTTATTTCCATAGAACATTCCAACATTGGGCACGGTTGCCATAACCATGGCCCTTCATAACTGCGATGAGGTAGCTGTTGCTGGATTTGGCTATGACATGAACACCCCGCTTGCACCCTTGCACTACTACGAAACTGTCAAAATGTCTGCCATTAAAGAGGTAAGAGTTCTACGTTTCTTTAATTGACAAATATTGAATGATTTTTAACAGTAGGAGTTTTACTGAATAGACAAAACATTTTGTACTGTACCTCAGCCTGTTGTTTTTTTCCCCATTTTTCACTTTTCTGGAACGTTACAATGATGATGTCACTGACAGAATGTCCTGGGCTACTTGCTACTTTTATTTATTATTTGTATACCTCAGATCAGTCCATATGAAGATAACTTTGTTGTTGGGTTTTATAAATTCCTCTCTGCCCACATTTGCCATGGCTGTAAAAGCTTACTCATAAAACAGAGCTGTTAACGCATAGTTAGCTCCTGACTGCTCTGGCACCCATCCTTGTCAAATCATAGTCAGGTACCATTCATGCAGAACTCACTCGCTTCCTGCTGCTGGTGTTCTGTCAGTTTAAGACCTCTGCACTATGTGATTTAGTCTTGAACAAATTTAAGCTGTTGGCCTTGTATAGTGAGTACTTCAAACATACTAATACAATAGAGGGTATTTGTCACCAGCTGTGATGTAAACCAGGGATTCATTCCCGTAATAACGTGTTTCATCACCTTGTTTGGGAAAGTGTAATATTTAAGTTCAAAATTCTGTGAGAAAAGTAAATTATTTAGAGATCCTTCTAATGTCATTCTCAGTGATTTAGCAGCATTTTATGCAAAATATATACCGATCAAAAGTTTGGGATCAGAAATTTTTATTTGTGATTTAAAAAAAAAATAGAGAGAGACTTTATCCAGCAAGGATGCATTAAATTGCAAAAATAAACAAGAAATAACATTTTCAAATAATTGTTCTTTTGTACTTTCTATTTCTTCAAACAATCCTAGAAAATATTAGTTTAGCCAAAAAATAAAATAAATATTTCTGTCAAATGATTAATTGCTTTTCAAAATAAAAGTTTCTGTTTACATACTGTGTTTGTACTGTCTGTATTTACAGTATGCATATATGAATACACACGTGTATTTACATACACTTATATATTCATATAATTACATATTATTACATTACATGTATATATTTATATTCATATCATTTATATTATAGATAATTTAGTGCTGGCAAATGATAAATTTCAATTAATCACATCCAAAGTTTTTGTTTACATTATATGTGTATGCACTCTGTATATTTAATATGTATATATAAATAGCGTGAGAGAGATTTATCTTCAATGTTAGTTTTTTTTTTTGCAGTTATCTACCCATATATATATATATACACAGTGAGGTCAATAAGTATTTGATCATCCTGTGAGTTTGCAAGTTCTCTTACTCAGCATAGGTGCGTTTCCACTGTGAGAGACAGAATCTAAAAAGAAAAATCCGGAAATTTACATTGTATGATTTATTTTTTAACAATTTAATTGTTGAATTACTGTCCCAAACACAACTATTTCACTAGCTATAGAGCATAAGGAAGAGATTGTTTCAGACCCTCTCCCTAAGGCAGTTTGGCCTAAGGAGGCTCTTAACCCAGCATTCGTTCTGGCCTGTGCCCTTTTCTCTCTTCTGGAGAATGGAACTCTTGGATCTGCTTGGTTTTTTGTGAATGTAATCCTTTACAAGGGGTGACCAGGCTGAAGCAGACAGCCCTGAGACTCTGACGAGATGCTTTTGGCTTAGTATTGTAACCCCAAAAGGCCCAGAACATCCTGTCAGGGGCAGTTGTGGGGTCCACCCATTCGGACCGAGAGCCTCTCACAGGAACCCAGAGCTCTGGTTTCATCCAGCAATACCAGGCCTGTAGGTCCTCTGCTGTGGTGTTCTGTTTCTTAAATTCATGTTGAACAATAGAATATTAAAAGAAAACTGGAGGGGATGGTTTTCACAGGAGTCAGGACAGCTCCAGTTCTTTGATTCCAAAACACACTCAATCCCTCTCCTGTGACTCAGGGATCCGTTATTGTTGTAATAAAAAACTGTATACATAGATGTAAGGTGCTGTGGATTTAAGAATTAATGTAGCTTTTTTATCATGGTAGATACTGACCTCCACTAAACTAAACTAAATTTAATTTAATTTAATTTAATTTAATTTAATTTTTAATTTAATTTAATTTAATTTAATTTAATTTAATTTAATTTAATTTAATTTAATTTAATTTAATTTATACAATTTTTAAATAATATTGAACAATATTACTGTTTTTACTGTATTTTTATCAGCCTCTGTGAGAATAAGAGACTCTTTTAAAAAGCTGGTTAGTTTTGGGTTAATGGCTTATATTTATATATAAATGTCTAAGGAGAAAATAAATGGGTCTATAGGAAAAGCAGTCAATGACTGTTGCACTTTACTGTTTATTATTTATGAGCTGTGCTGTTATTCAGCATCAATCCTTGAAGAACCTCAAAAAAGATTTTAAATCCAATCCAGAGAAATAACATCAAGAAGTCATTAATGTGCGTGTTGTAATAACTTTATGCACAGCCAACTGATCTTGCTTGATTTCAAGAGAAAGGAAAGGAAAAATGTGCAGTATGGCCCCGAAAAAGGTGTTTGACTAATTGACAGGTTGAAATAGTTAATACAGTTTCGTGCAAAGGTTCAAGGAATGTAATAGATCTGGGTTTGAGGAAAATGTGCTTGCTTGTTTTACCTGCTGGAGCAAACACAGATCTGTCCCGGGATCCTCACGCTTGACCACACGACTCTAATGTCCTGTTCTTTCCTGCATCACACATTAGGATCATAATTACACAAATTATTGCCTGCACAAACTTGTCTAGACATTAGTGACAGATTTTGATTAACAGCAGTAACAGTAATCTGTTAGTAATAGAGAAACAACCAAACCCAACACAAATCATTAATTTGGCCATCATCATTAAGTCTTAATTGAATTTATTATCTTGCACCTCAACTAACCATTAATAGCATGAGCTGCTGTATTTCTAAATGCCACGTTCCTGCAGTTTTGGCTTTGTGCTTGTTAACTTATTTCTCTGCGCACATAATCAAAAATGTATTTAAAACTATTTTATTTGTCTCCTGCTGTGACTTGAATAAGGGCCTGTTTAAATTGCCATATATTCTTTTTTTTTAAATTCTTAATCAAGGAAACCCATAATATTTGTCTTCTTTACAGTGGATTTACATTTATGCATTTAACAGAGGATTTCATCCAAAGCAGGTTAAATTGCATTTAAGGAATTGTGTATCTATTTAGTCTATTTTATTATTATTATTATTATTTCTTTAATTGTTCATATGACTTGATTGCTCTGTAACTTGATTTACCGGAGTGGTGTATCGTGATATTAATTTATTAACAGAAGCAGTGTTTATAATTTATTGCAATTTAATATTATTTGCAATGATTTAAAATATTATTATAATTTAAAATAACAGTTTCTAGGCAAATATACTTTAAGATGTCATTTATTTCTGTGATGCAAAGCTGAATTTTCAGCATCATTACTCTTCTTCAATTAATTTTTTTAAGCTTAATGTTCTTTTTAGTAGGCTTTTATTCTTTAGTATTTTAGTATTATTTGATTAATAGCAAGTTTAAACAACGTTTTTGAAATTGCAATCTTTTGCATAACCTTTGCATCTTTTGTAACCTAAGAAATGTCTTTACTGTCACTTTTGATTAATTTGTTGCATCCTTGACAAAATAATAAAATAATATTTAATAATATAATTTGTATGTTGTATAGCAGACTTGTTTTACCGGTATGATGTATCAGCATATTAACTGTACAAAGAAAAACATTTAGTTTTAAAGCAGCTGTTCATCAAACTAATCTTTAAAAACAGATGAATCTTTTCCAAATTAAACTCTCCTCGGGTTGCCTGTTGTTTAGTCAAATATGTAATGATATTAATATGCAGCTATAAAAATAGATTTAGCTGTGTTAGACTTGCAGAAGGCTGAAGGTGAGAGTGTGATCTTTCCCACATATCACCTTCTCAGGGCTGTTAGGAAACGCATGGTTGCACACACTCTGTATTCACACGTTCGGTGTATTCTTGCGTCTCTATCTGCGAGGCTTGTTTCCCAGCAGAACGTCCGTGTCTCTGGCTGTATTTGTGTTGCTGTGGGTTTGATGTCTGCTTCTGCTGTGGTGGAGCTGCTGCTTTCATTTTCTCTACAGGAGAAAAGATGGATTCGATCAGTGACCTTTCAGCTCTTTGTCAGATGTGGCCACGCCAGAGCGCTCTGAATCTGTTCCGTCCTCTGACTGTTTCTACGGTTACCTGATAAAATGGAACATTTCCCCAATGCAGCAACACCAAATGGAATTTAAATAAAATAAATAAGTGTATATATAACCTATATAGATGATTGTTTGATAGATAGATCTAGATGATAGATATATAGACAGACAGACAGACAGACAGACAGACAGATAGATAGATAGATAGATAGATAGATAGATAGATAGATAGATAGA
>JAUCNO010000663.1:7618033-7631200 GCA_032353835.1 Enteromius viviparus
TAATTTAATTTAATTTAATTTAATTTAATTTAATTTAATTTAATTTAATTTAATTTAATTTAATTTAATTTAATTAAAAAGTAATGATAATAATCGAATGGAAGATCTTAATGCAATTTTACAGCAATTATCCATAGACAAAATATTTACCAAGATTGCGATTTATTTATTTATTTATTTTTTATTTTTTTTTTTTTTCTCACGATGAATTTAAACTGTCACCCTTATAAGTGTAAATGGTTTTAGGTCATTGTTTTGTGGTGTTCTAACTAAAGAGGATCTTTTTAACACTGTTTATCACTGTAAAGATACTGTACTTTTCTGACTTGACTCGACTCGACTTAGTGTTCACTTAGTGTGTAATATAGAAACTGTTCAGTTACTTACATCACCTGTAGTTACTTTCTAATTGGGCTTTTGTTTTGTCACCTGGCCCATAGTCTCTGCCAATTCAAAACACTGTTTTACATTTTAGCAAATTAGTGGCTAATTTATAGCTTGTAGCTTTTGCAGTCACATGATTCTGATGATGCACCAAAATTCAGATGGAGGTGAAAAGCAGAATATGTCAGATGGAGGAAAGTCTGTACTGTATTGGGTTAGACACTGTTACAAGGGAAAGGTCTAAACAGAAAATCAAAACATGTGTTGTATGTTACCCTTATGTTATGAACTTAAGTTACTTGCCTTGCATCGAGGCAGTGGATATAAGCAACTAAGTCTGATTGCAATCAAGCTGTTTTGAAAGTGAAAGCTGTATTTATATGTGGGATATATATCTATATTCTAAAACTTTGCTGCATTTACAGGGTATTAAACTGTTGGTCCTGTTAAACAAAATTTTGATTAAAATTCTGAATTGATTACAGCCTAGAATACACAAAGCAAATAGCATTTCCATATCACTAAAAAGCAATCTCGCAATGTTCCATTACAATTAATAAAGATGAGAAGATGAGCCACTTTTTACTGCATTTTTCAGTCATTATCTTTCCTTTTTCCAAATTTTTTCCTACATGATAAAAGCTCCTTGTGATTTCTGTTTGACCACTTTAAGCATCCATGAACAAAGCATAACAAAGGCATTCTGAATTTCTCTATAGAAGAATTGCTTCCTGTTCCCCAGCTGCATTTCGCGCATGATGTCATGTGCAAATAAATTATTTGTACCTTTTCATGCAATCTGTTGATAAAAGATGATGAAGGATCAGTTATGTCTGTCACACTAACATTTTTGGTCTGAGAAAAAAAATGTGCTTTAAATGCGTTGAGTAAGAAATGTCAGTCATCCGTTTGTGTCTCCCCCACAGTCATGGACTCACAACATCGCAAAAGAAAAGGAGTTCCTCCGCAAGTTGGTGAAGGCCAACATTATCACAGACTTAACCAATGGGATTTGAACCTCTCAAGGTGGGTGACTTTTTTAGGAGGACTCTGGGAAACCCTGGACCAGACAACACGAGGGAGTGAGATTTCGGAGGTGGGAGCGATGGCTCAACTAAGATGCACATGTGCCTTCAAACCAACAGAGCGAGACGTTGAAGGTTTCTTGAATGTCTCAGAAGACTATTCTTGTTCGAGTAGAGATGGAAGATATCAGAGACTTCGAGGTGACCGACACACACAGCGCTTGAGGAACGAGTCGCAATGTTAACTGATTGTGCCAAATGTACCTCTTATGGAGGAGATTCCTCTCCTCTCCTGCCTGAATGTATTAACGGTGTAAATATCAAAGATTTTTACAGTGCATTTTAATGAACTGCTATGGCCCCTGGGCTTCTGCCTTCACAGATGATTCTCCGTCCAGGGCAATCAGTGCATATCCTGCCCTAGTGTGAGGAAGGACAGAGACAGGTCTTTGATTCAGCCCTTCTTCTGAGCACAGGAGGCTCCTTATCTCCTGAATGTGAGCTTATTATGTTACAGCTGCTTTTGTCAAAGAAAGGAGCTCAATCTCTAAGTTATTTATTTTGGTGCACAGATGAAGGCCTTTGTTTTGTTTTGTTTTGTTTTGTTTTGTTTTGTTTTGTTTTGTTTTGTTTTGTTTTGTTTTGTTTTGTTTTGTTTTTTTGGAAACTCCCTTTCCAGAATTTCTTATTAATAACTGAATTTGTTTTAGACTGGAAACTGAGTACTTATTAGGGGTGCACCAATACTACTTTTATCCAGTATAATTCTGATACCTGAATCGTTGAAACTTGCTGAATACTCAAGCACAAAACATACACACCCAAAAATACATATTCTATGCTACTGTTAAGAAGTTTAAGTTTTTATATTAAAAGAATTATAATAATGGAGAGCCTTAAAATGCAAATGTCTGCAAAAACATGTTACAGTATTACAGATAATGCATAATGAAACATCTGGAAGAGGGCTTTACAGTTACGACTGTTTTAATCAATAATGCTATTATCCATAGAAAATCTATGCATACATATTCTGTGCTAAACTTCAAAAGCTTAGACTGGGTACACACCACAAGATAATCAGGCAGATTTTGGGCCGATTTCTCCCCTTTCAACAATCCTGAGTAATGTACCGATTATCTTTTTTTTATAGATTATCTTATGAGATGTTGTGGCGTGATGCGTGTTAAGAGTGACTGAATCCGCTCGGACGAATTATTATTCAACCTGTCCTGTAAAACATTACTTATTCTCAGGTCTCGAGAGATTTAGGAAAATCTTCTGTTCACAGTCGGACTCTGGCCGTGACGTCATTGTCACATTGTGGCACACCACAAGCTATAGGAGCAAAAACATTTAAATCTAGGATTTTGTCAATGTTTGTGGTCTCTCACATGCAGATCTTATAGGATTTAGAATATCTTTTAGTATGTACCAAGCCTTAGGGACCGTTTTTTAACTATATTATTAAACAAGGATTTATTGGTCAGACTTCATTACTACATATTCATAACTACAACTTTTAAGTTGTAACAACAAGCATTTAAGTATTGGGCCCCTATAAAGTGTTACTGATGTTTTAAATCGATTAAATTCATAGTGACTTTTTACCGTTTTTACTGTATTTTTGACCAAATAAGAGACAATTTTCAATAACAAACAAAAAAACAGCCAGTTCACTAATCTAATAAACACCCAGTAGCTCGAACTACAACATTACGAAACCAGAATAAACTTCAACAAAATACAGTCCTTTTAAATGAAAACACCGACATTTTATACACAAATTATGCTTGACATCTCAGACCAGGTTTTTACTGCGTAGATTAACATTTTTTGCATGTTGCAAGTGATTAAGCCAAGTGGAAACAAATTGCCAATGCCTTATATCCCACTCGGAACAAAGAGGAGTAAGTCTGACCATTTTTGTGAACTTAAATTTAATCACTTACTTTATATAGCCTTTTTTCTAGTTCAATAGTAACAACCAGGAGTGAAGCACAGATTCTGACTTGGATTGTTAGAAAAAAGAACATAGCATTGGTGTTGGATTGGTGCATCCCCAGTAACTATTCAGGCAGACCTCAAAAATCAAGACATTATGGTACACTGCCATCCTGAATTCTGCCTCTTTCCAATGGCAACAGTTTGAGACCAATACACCAAGAAGGATTATTTTTAAGTTATGAGTTTTCGTAATTTGTATTTTAATTTTTTTGGCGGTACACGCCATTTTAAGAAGTACTTGTTCCAGTGCATTATAGTTTGAGCCGTGAGCTTTCAGAGAAAAGCTGCAACATGGGCAGAGTCCCATTGCACTAAACATCGGAGTTATAAGTTATCAAAATAAACGACAAAACTGCACAGCAAAGATGTTCACTACATCTGTTACTTGGCTCATCAAGGTCCCACAGCAAGGAGCAGTCATCATCCTGAAAGAGAGAAGCACATTTTAAAAGAGATCTCATTGAGAGCGCATTTATAATGTGCATTATACTACCGAAAAGCATTATGTTCATTTGAAGTTAGAAGGACAAAAGTATTATTTTATATATATATATATATATATATAAAATGTGTTGGGCAGGTTGAACCTTATTTTAATTATAAGACTATGTGTCTGATATTTATCTTTTTCTGCCATTTTCAAAGACAGTGCAAAATACATTTAAATCAGAAATCAAAGGTACTGTTTGTGGTTTATTCTCAATAAACATTCTCATTTCAATATCATGCAAATCAAATCTAGCAGTATTTTGAGGTTTTGTTGTGCCTTACAATAAATCATAATAAATCAAGAAAAACGTATTGCATTTCTCTTTCAAATGCTGCCTTTTATCCACTATAGCAAATGTCATTGACACAAAACATTGTTCAACAGTAAAATTGCTGGTCGATGTGTTTGTCTTTGTCTGTTTTCCCTGTGATGAACTGGCCGTCCGTCCAGGGTGTTTCCCCAAAGGCACTGGGATGGGTTCCAGCATCCTTGTGACCCTACGTAGTGCAAGCGGTTTGGAAAATGGACGGATGACATTGTTCACAGATAATAGTTTTAAATTTATTCCGACAAAAAAAAACCTCATACACTAATTTGTAAAACTAGCTCTGTCAGCACTGGAAAAACATCAGTTGCAGATTTTTTACACTTGTTTGAACTTACTGCTTTTTAATGAACTGCAAGACATTTAAATAATAAATAAATATCAACAAAATATTGTAAGGAAAAATTGTGACTGTACTGAGATGTAATTGCTTACTAGTTTATAATTGTTCTCTGGATGTATTTATAGCCTACTGATTGATTACTGCTGTGATGTAGAGCCTAAACAGAAGTGATTAATCACGTTATTATTTAGAGTAGACCTTCCTATGATGATGAATTGGGAGGGGGGGTTGGGGGGGGGGGGGGGGGTATAAGTCCAGGACTCAACAGAGCATCCTGAAGCAACTGCACTTAGAATGACCTGCTGTCAAAACCGCAGCCAGATTACAAGTCAACCAGGACATATACAACGCTATCTAACCTACAGGCTTGTTTTTAAAGCTTAGTACTGAAAACAAAAAATAAGCTTTTGGAGAAAATCCTTGTTCCATTTCAGTGTTGTGTAAGAGACCGGAGGACAAAAATGGGTTATAACAGCAGTTGCTGTGAATCAAACTGATAATGCGCAATTGATTTCACTATTATTTGACTTCAGAATAGATGACATAAAGAGTCATGGAGCTTTTATGATGTTTTTTAAATCCTTTTTGTTAGTGTCTTTCCTTTTTGTATTCTCGTTGTATAGGATGAATATTATTCCTTTTGTATTCTACAAATGAAAGTCGGACACAAGTTTGGTTGACATGAGGGTAAGTAAGAAAATTATGAACTTAAGATGGGAATTAGGAAAAACTAGTCGAATGCTGGGAGACTTTGAAGATTTGCTCATTCCATCATACCACAAATAGAAAGTCTTTATTTTGTAATGTCTACTGTGATTGGATTATGACATAATTTTTGTTTAGTAGAAAATGAGAGTAGTGAATCAACATAAAGCCCATGCAGGTCAGTCTGCAACATAATATAAATTTTTTTACAATGTAGCAGATGCATTACTTCAATAGAAGTGGCTACTGCTATCAGAGAACACAATTATTGCCATGAAAAAAAAATACTCTGGAAGTCAATGCTGACCCAAAACAGCCTAGTTACAAACTTTCTTCAAAATATTTTCCTTTGTTTTTCGGCAGAAGAAATTCATAGATTTGGAACGATTAAATGGGGACAGAATTTTCATTTTTGAGTGAACTATTACTTAAAAAGAAAAAAGGAACTATTCCTCCAAAATTTCAAACCTGACAGATACACAGAGAAAGAGTGTTTTTACCTGCGTCTCCCCTTAAATAATAATATTTGCTATTGTTATTTTATGGTAATTATTTTAAAACAAATAGCTTTGCTTACAACTCGGATCTATCAGGACCTTCTGAAAATAAGCGTCAGCCAGGAAGAAAAGCCATCCTTCACTCTACCAGAGAGAGACTGTGTGAAAATGAAGTGAAGGATAATATTGCTTTATTTGATTCTCTCCTTCTCTCTATTTATTTTAATTCTCAAGAGTATTTTGTACAAGGATCTGATTTCTTCTGAGTGGCTCTGGAAGATCACTTCTAACAGTGGGACATGCTCTCGGCTGGGTTTGGGGCAGGAAGAGTGCAGTGGTGCAGCTGCTGGATGTTATAACTGTATTCTGATAGGCTGACACTCAGGCCCTTTAAAGTGACTGTGGTAATGCATGTCTTGCAGTAAATAAAAGCCAGTAATATAACCTTCAACATTTTGGCATGAAATCTCTCCTCTGTATTCTGGCCGTTTGTCTTGAGGTGCCTGAACAATCCCTTTGCAACCACAAAATCCTGACTACAATTACACACGTTACTGATGGAGTTCAAGAAGGAGCCGCCCTAGAAAACAAACTCCTATAATTTGACGCTTTTGCACTGAGATGTAAAGTCAGCTGTTTCTTTCTAGATAAGCAATCCAACCCATGATTCTCTAGCTGATACCTCATAAAAGGTGAGCGGAACAGCCTATAAATTGTCCATCAACCGCAGAATGTCTCACTGTTGGGCAATTACATTGACTGAGGGGTCTGTTCGCTTAACGTGACACATGAGATTGGTGCATATTGTATGTTAGTCTGGAAGCTTTCAGCCTGAACATGTTCAGAGTCAAGTGAATACTAGTTAGAGTTATAGCATCATGACCTCTTTCTGAACACCACCACATTTATTCATTTTCATGCAGTGGTTGAGGCCCACATCTTCCAAAAGCAAGGTTCTTCTGAAAAAACTTAGTCATCAAGAGCCATTTTAATAATCTTCTCATATGACTTTATTGGCTTTTTATTGAAAATTGTTACATTTTGGAGTCACAGAAGGAGAATGTTTTTCTGTGTAATTGTAAATGTAAAACAAGCCGCTTGTGGAAGACTTTTAACTGACCTACACATCTGGAACCATGTTTCTTGTACCATGCTCATGGGAATTAGCTAAATAACTTTTGGGATAACTTGGCATAAATTCATGCCGATGGAAGGTTTCACTGGCGGTATAATAACTTAAAGATACCCAGACATGCACGTGATGATAAGCATTTTGTAAACCTGCTGGATTAGCTGAGCTTACGTGTCTCCCACTTTTTATGTGAAACTTTAAAGAAATAAAATGGTTCTGATTTTACAGCATAATTAGAATAATCATGTGCGGTTAAGAAAATAGATGGGTTTATTGTAGTTTTATAGTAAAAAATGTTAAATGAAGAAATGCCCCTGTGTGCGCCACTGTTGTAGCGCTCTATTTGTTTTGTTTTGTGAGAGCTTGTTCTGTTAGATGTGGCTGCAAACAGCTTAGTTTTTTACCCTCACTCTTTCATGACATTTACAACCTCCAGTTGGGTACAGCATGTTCTTACATAAATCTACATAAACAAACAATCGAAGACCAGGGCAGGAACAGCCCATCTTGACAGTAGTCATACATTACAAAACATGTTTATGAGTAGACCTTTTTGGATTGTATTATTTTATTATTATATTTTTATATTAGTATGAAAGCCTGTTTCAGCCACTGAAGAAAAAAATTTAAAAAATGGTTGTTGCGACTTTTTATCTCACAATTCTGGCTGTTTTTTCTCACAATTGGGAGATATACAGTCAGAATTGTGAGATATAAACTCACAATTACGAGAAAAAATAAAAGTCTGAATTGTGTGATATAAAGTTGCAATCACGAATTATAAAGTCAGAATTGCAGCTTTATATCTCACAATTGCAACTTAATATACTGCAATTGCAGCTTTACGGTGTATTTCACAATTCTGACCTTATATCTTTTTATCTATTTTTCAGACCGTTTCCTGATCCTGATCCAGTCCTTAGTTTACGGCCGGGAGAGCCGTTTAATAATCCTGATCCAGCCCCTAGTTTGGGGCCAGTAAAGCCAGTTCCTGCCCCAAGATTGAAGCCAACGCCACTGCCTGCCACACAGCCGGAACTAGAGCCCGTTGCGCTGCAAAAGCGCCCTCTTGTATCTAAGCGTCTTAAGTATCCTCCTGAGCCCAAGTTTCCAGAAGGTTCTCCTAAGCTTGGCCAGCATGTAGTCGATCCCTTTAACTGCCCACCTAAACCATATAAGTCCAAACATAAAAAGACTGTAAAGTATTTTTTGGGGGGGGCTATATAGCCATCATCAGGGAAAGGGTGGGCAGGTTAAAAGCGTGGGATTGGACTCCTGTGGATCCTAAGCACATTGTCTTGACTTTACAAGGTTGACAGCACAGTCATTTCTTTTCATAATGCATCGCCATCCTCCTTTTAATCGTCCAAATGCATTTTCAACCACTACGCGTGCTCTGCAGATTTTCATGTTGTAGACCTGCTGTTCTGCGGTCAGATGTCCAGTGTCAATGAATGGTTTTAAGAGCCAGTTCTGCAAGGGATAGGCAGAGTCTCCTAGAATGTAGTAGCCAGCAGTCACCCCACCTATGTTTCTGGTGTTAGCCGGTACATGGTTTCCACGGCTTGCCAACTCCCATAGTGTTGACAGTCTCAAAACCCGAGCATCATGCAGGCTTCCAGGCAGTCCTGTGAAAACATTCCAGAAAAGGCCCTTTCCATCAACAACACCTTGAAGGATGATGGAGTGCCAGCCTTTACGGTTGAAATAGTCACAGTGATATTCCTCCGGTGCTATGATGGGGATGTGTGATCCATCAATAGCACCAATACAGTGTGGAAGCCCCCACCTGTTCTCAATGTAGGCAGCCATTTCTTTAAACTTTTCCTGATCTGGATAACGAATTAGCTCTGGTACCAACAGCGTTTCTGCTGCTGCACAGAACTCCTGAACACACCGACACACAGTTGTTATGCTTACACCAAAAAGATGTCCAACACTTCTGTACTCAGCACCGGTTGCAAGCTTCCACAGAGCGATGGCTATTCTTTTCTTTAAAGGTACACACACGCGAAAGTTCGTGTCCCGTCTCTCCATCGCTGGACGCAGTTTGTTGCATAAGTGGATGAATGTTTCTTCAGACATTCTAAAGTTCTCCAGCCACTGAGTGTTTGTAAAACCGGGAACAATCACATCCCACCACTCTGAAGCACGGTTAAACGTCCAAACAGATGGTCTGCTGCGGCGACTTTTTTGCAAAATGTGGAAGATCTGTAATAATACAGAATCTGCATTTTAATTTTACACTGGCAGTTAAGTTCATAATATGCTTTGCAACAGTGATAAAAGTTAGCCAGTGATGTGCTTTTAGATGCTTACCCTTGCGCGTCGTCGAGTTAACCAAGTGTTGTCATTGTTTGCGTGTTGTTGTAAAAGCTCCCAAACTCTCTTGTTTTTCTTTGGCTGCCATTAGCCTCCTTTGAAACACACTCCTTCGTCTGGCTGTTAAAAACATCCACAAGCCGAGAATAAAGAACACCATTCCATCGATATGCTCCATTGTTGTGAGTTTGTTTGTGGCGCGTTTACGATGATGTCACTGCAGTAGAGGTGGCGCAACTATAACGACACGTGAATAATCCCGCCCACTCTAAAGCGCTACTAAACTGCAGTGGAAGCGCAAACCGAGCCGAACTGAGCCGTGCCGTACCGAGCCGAGTCGTACCACGCAGTGGAAAAGCGCCATAACTGAATAACTCTGAGGTAGCCTAATAAATAAATACAATTACATGCAACTCATCATAATAAAGTTTAGCTTGGAGGTACAGGGGTAATTTTAATGAAGTTAATGAAGTGTAGTGAGCTGAACTATTCCTTTCACTAAAACTAAAATTGCAGAATTCATAATGTCACATATGCATCCTGAAAAGAAGCCATGTTGATTTGTAAATGATTGACATTAGGCTATTTATAATAAAAGATTATATAATTATAATATTTGACTTAAGCTATACCAGAACCATGTGATCTGTGACAAATTTGCACGAAGGATGACAGATTAAAAAAACGTAATTCCATTGCACAGGGTTCAACCATACAACTTTGGTAATTGCAAAATCATAATACAAATATGTGTGCAGTCGTGTGTATTTGTGCTCTGCATTAAACACATCTAACTGCACACACACACAAGTAAGAAGTGAACAAACACACCCACACACACACCACAACTGCCCCACTTTATTCAACTGTTAAGCTGATCACTTTCTTCATGTGTGTCTGGTGCTGCAGAGACAAACTAAAAACCAACCACTTCAGGATTTTCTGTCCTTCTAAACATGTTACTGGAATACATAAAGACGACAACATTCCATTGAGTTATGGAACTGAATAATCTCGCAGTTATTCATTATCATATTTTTTTTTTCTTGGTGTGTTCAGTGGACTTTCTCCTGGTATAGAGGAAAATTATACTGTGCTGCACCAGAAATGTTTTGGGACATGATTTACTTTACAAGAAATAATATTGTTACAGAAAATTTTCTCAAAATGGGTGAAAATTTCTCACAGCCAGTTAATGAGAGTTTGCCAAAATGCTATTGAAACACAGTATTAAACTATTAAATACAGTATTACATATGACCATAGCATTTCTACAACACTCTCTTTTCTCATTGCGTAGGTTACAGTGTCTAAAGTGTACACAAAAGCAGGAAGAGCCCCTTCACCTCATGATCTAAATGCTGTAAAGCACAAGATAGTTGTCCATACCAGCAGAACAAACACATTTCTGCAGAAAACAGACCACAGCAGCTTTCAGTCTGACTCAGAAGATTGGTTTGGTTTGACTTATAGGAGTAATGTGAGACTTTTTCTTTTTACATTGTATTTCCGTGCGCAACAATGACTAAACTAAATGAATACCTTTTTTTTTTTTATAGTAGAATCCAGTTGGCTAGATTGATATTCTTCCTATTACTAGAGTAATTTTCTTCTACTTTTACATATATTATGGACAGACAGCTAAATTTAAAACATGTCACTGTTTTCCACCATTATGAAGATTTAGATATGTTTTCAGCAGACAGCAGCGGATATGAGATATTAGATCAGACTCTTTGCTGAACTCTTAAAGAAAATGTTCAAGACACTTGTTTTGACATGTTTGTTATGTTTGTGCTGTTTGAGTCCGATGGGTAAGTTTTATAAGCATTTTTTGTCTTTAATGGTGTAATTTCTAAAGTTCTGTCAGATGTTCTTGTTATATATCAGATGAAACAATATCATTACATTTACTGTTTTAATTGCTACTTTAAATTAAAAATTTAATTGTAACTGTAAATTTCTCTTAATCAAAAAGCCAAAACCACCATATAACCACTTTCAAAATCAAGTCTTACTTTAAATGTTTTTACTCAAAATATTCCTGAAAAAATATTCAAATAAAACACTCCTATGATATTTGTAAATAACAAAAAAAATAATCATAGATTTATTTATTTAATTTGTTTGTTATATATGTATATTATTTAAGAATGTTTGTATTAAGAAGAATTAAACATAATATAAGCATAACATAACAATCTTTGTAAAGATAGAAAGATTACACATTTTATTTAGTTAATATTTAATTCATCAGTCTATCTATAGCATATTGCAAGCTTACCAGCTTTAATTTGCTCATATTATTGTTCTTCAGATGTGTTTGGGGCTACAGTAAATGAAGTACGGTCAGTGATGGAGGGAGATTCTGTCACTCTAAACACTGATCTTACTGAAATACGTGAAGGAGTCGACATAGTGTGGACTTTTGGAGCTAACTCTATAATAGCTAAAAGAAAGAAGCAAAACTTTCCCACACATGATGCTGTTCCTGATGGCAGATTCGGAGACAGACTGAAGCTGGATCAAACTGGATCTCTGACCATCACCAACATCACAACTCAACACACTGGAGAATATAAACTACAGATACAAGGAGCAAGACTGTCATCAAAAACATTCAGTGTCTCTGTCTACGGTGAGTAGAGATCATTTGTTTTATTATCTGTCATTAGTTTTGTTTTCTATAATCCTGTTTTATTTGCATGCCTAATCATTTTATAAACTGAAATCACAGACACACTCAATCAAATAATTGAACAAAAAAAATAAGATTGATTAGATTTATCTGTATTTCTCTCAATTGTCTCACGTTTTCAGCTCATCTGCCTGTTCCTGTCATCAGCAGTAACTCTTCGCAATGTTCATCATCTTCATCACAGCAGAATTGTTCATTGTTGTGTTCAGTGGTGAATGTGAGTCATGTGACTCTCTCCTGGTACAAAGGAAACAGTTCATTGTCCAGCATCAGTGTGTCTGATCTCAGCATCAGTCTCTCTCTGGAGATTGAGTGTCTGGATGATTCCTACAGCTGTGTGCTGAACAATACCATCAGAAACCAGACCAGACATCTTAACACTGAACTCTGTCAGTCATGTACAGGTACAGCTGAACCAAAATGTGTGTTTTTACCGACCTGCTCTGTCTCTGTGTATTTTGTTTTAGATCAGACTGAGGCATCCATTTCTTTATGAATACAGCACTATGAAAAGTCTGCTTCACGTCACATGTGCACATTAACTCACACTAATGACTGTCTCCTTCACATCCTCCAGAAGACTCCATATCTCTGATAGTGTTGAGTTCAGCTGCTGCTGGATCTCTTCTGATCTTAACTGCTCTCGTGATCTTCTGCATCTGCAGGAGACACAGAAAAACACACCAAAAAGGTAAGCATTGCCTACTTGAGTGTGTGTGTATAATTTAAAGCGTAATGCTCAAATATCAGTTGACTGATTATTTTGTTTCTGTTGTATATTGTTACAGTTCAGACCCGTGATAAAGAGATCGCTTACACTGATACCTCATTTTAAAAAAAGAAATCGGTAAGTGAACATGTTTCTGACGTTTCTGTATTATTTCAGCACTGATGTAGATTTATGTGTGTTTAGTGATTTATAAAAACAAAAGGTGTCTTTTTGTCTTCTCTGACACGTTTATATTGGTCACACAAGACCATCTGAGAAATTACAATATCGTCACATCTCAAACTCATGTCATCTAAGACACATCCAATTTCACCAAAAAAGGTGAAATTGTTATTACAGGCAAATTAAAATGAGATAACTTGAAATATTTCACTGATCTCCTTGATGGTGATTTCAAGTGAAACAATAAAACATCTAAAACTATGTTAGTTTGAGCTTCTCTAGAAGTCTGACAGAAATAAAGTCAGTCTGATGCTGTTTGTGGAGTTGTTTAATCAGATCTTGAGAGA
>JAUCNO010000663.1:7631300-7641452 GCA_032353835.1 Enteromius viviparus
TTTGCATCTGAAACAGCTCAAACGTACAATTTAGTCTGGGACTAGCTTAAGCCTTGTCTGTGAAACTGGGGGTATATCTTGCAATTCTGACTTTATATCTTGCAATTGCTACTTTATAACTCACAATTCTGATTTTATAACTCGCAATTCTGACTTTTATTACATGCAATTGTGACTTGTGCCTTAAAAGAAAATATTACAAGTGTATATCTTAACACAAAACAATGACACTGACATGTTTTAAGATTAAATGATATTTTGATCTGAGACAGTTCAAACATGCAATTTAGTCTAGGACTAAGCCATGTCTGTGCAACTGGGGGTCTATATCGCAATTGCGGCTTTATATCCTACAATTCTGAATTTATAACTCACAATTCTGACCTTATAAAATAGAATTTTGATGACCCTGGACCACAAAACAAGTTTTAAGAGTCTGGGGTATATTTGTAGCAATAACCAAAATATATTGTGTTGGTCAAAATTATCAATTGTGATTTTATACCAAAAATCAGTAGAAATATTAAGTAAAGATCACATTACATTAAAATATTTTTTCTATTTTCTTTGAGTAAATATATTAACACTTAATTTTTGATTAGTAATATGCATTGCTAACGTTATTTAACTTTTTATTTTTTTTTTGCACCCTTATATAAATATTGCCATATCTTGTCATATCAAACAACTGACACTTATGGCTGGTTTTGTGGTGCAGGGTCACAAATATGACTTTAGATCTAAATTAAGGCTTCATAATAACAGCTTCGATTTATATATTGCAGTTGTGACTTTAAATCTTGAATTAGCACATTTATAGTTAATGTGACTATATCACAATATGACTACAATTTTATAGGTGATAACTTCATAATATAATACCTTTTATCTTAAAATTGTGGCATACAGTATCTTACAATATGACTGTATTGTAACTCAGACTTTACAAACAATTTGACCTTACACCCAGACGTTTTTTTTTTTTTTTTTTTTACTTTCTTTACTCTAAGAAGTAAACAGGCTTCCACATGAAACAGACCTGGTGTCCAAGATGTATTTTAAGATGCTTGCAAATGTAAATGAGAATGATCATTAGGGAAACCTTCCAGTATGTTGTTGTGACAATGCTGAACCGGGAGCTAACAACTGGAGCTATAAGGGTAAACAGAAAGCATGGCGTACTCGCTGAGAGCGTTGATGCCATTGGGAGGGGATGCATGACAAGTGTCAGTTGTGTTTGTCATAGCTCAGTCACCCTTGATGGTGTTTGAGCGGTTTGTTTACTGGGTGCCTGTATCTGTTGTTCATGTGCTCATCAGCTTAGCCATGAGTACACACAGGACGTGTTCTTCAACCCTACACAATAGTGCGCATTCACATTCATCACTCAAGCAGACAGCCACATATTATATCAGAGAAGGCGTGCGCTCAGGGCTCTCCTTAGGAATGTTTAGCAATATTATTTTAGTAGTGAATTCATTTTCATGTCCATTTGACAATCTCTTATTTTTATGCACTGAAGTCATCTGTGTATGTACTTGATGTTTTCTTTCATCAAGATAAATTAGACATTTGATGTCCTCCAGCTGTTTAATGGCCAGTAATCAGTTATTAAAAACATTGTAAGTAATAAATCTTTGTACTATAAAGAGCACAAATGAAACAGCAGCTGAACACCACCGCCTCAGGACATTAGAAAACCTGAAATGTTCTAGCTTGGAAAAATACCTAGAGTGCACCTGGTGAAACCCTGTGTGGGACATGCTGTGGTGCTCCTGAAAAGGAACTTAGGAAAATCACGACGGCTACATACTCAGGGATGTTATCTGTTTAAATCACATTGCCATCTTTTGTGGCTCAAGCAGGGTCACCTGAGGAGAAACCCTGCGTGGTTACAATGAAAGATTTCCCAATCAATCTTTTTAAACTTGAACTTTACACTGGTTATGGATCATCTGTAGGACCAACGGTGATTCACATTCCTTTATCCCTTACTCAGTTGTGTGTATTGTTGGTTTGGTCTATAAATAGAGTTTAGGAGAGCCTCCCAGAATATGTTATAGTGTTTTGTGAAAGCCTAAAGCTAGCAGAGCCCTGGTTGGCCAGTCTTTGTGCTTTGAGCCTGGTGTTTGTAGTGAAAGGAGTGCCAAAGTTAGCGCATGTCTGGGGGTGGAGGGAACTCCACTGAAGATTAGATGGACATTTGAGGAAGAGAGGGCAGGCGAAGGGTTTTTGCAGAGGAAAGGCTGAGGAGTTCCTTATGTGTGCTATCTATGCAGACATATTGACTGTAAAATGCAGTGTTGGCTCTTTGAACCATGTTTAAATAAGTATTTGCATTAGTTTGCCTGTGTGAAATATATTGAAAATATGTAGATGTAGAGATATCTCTCATTATGTAACAAGAAAGCAGAAGCTCAAAATGATCTAAACTAACTAATCAGGAGTAAAATTAGCAACACAGTCTCACGACCAATTCGTATGCATTTGTACGAGATGCCATTTTGTACAATTTGTCTAATTTTGCCTCACTCGTACGATTGTGTACGATTTGTCTAAAACCCCGTGACGGGTTGCTTTAGGGGCGGGGTTAGGTTTGGGTCATTCGTACAAATTCGTTTGAATTGGCAACTTGTGAAATACATAGCCTACGATTTAGAAGAAATCGTATGAAGTCGTATTTTTATGTATGTGTACAAATTGCCGTGAGACCAGTTTGAACAACCTTACCGAAAAAAGAAAAAATGCATTATTTGGCAGTATGTTAGTATGGGAGAGAATGGCAGTCTTAGTCACCATTCACTTGCATTGTATGTAGTACGTCAGTGAAGTTGAATGGTGACTGAAGCTGTCTTTCTGACATACACTTTTGTGTTCCACAGAAGAAAGTATGAGTCTGAAACATGAGAGTGGGTAGCCTAAATGATGAATTATCTCTCAATATTTCCCCACGTCTTTTTAAAATCATGATACTATATTTAGCCTACGTATTTTTTGTGTAGAAATAAATCAATTTTTTGGTCGCGACAGAGACAGGCTTTATTATTTAAATACTTGCGTGATTCCGTTTTGGGAATCATTCTGATTTGTCTAATCTCATACGTAACGAGGAAAAACGTTTTAAACGAGTTTCGATTATTATTATTATTTTTTTTAAGTGCAAGAACAAAATTGTGAAATGTGGAAAATAGTAAGATTTCTGTTTTTATTTTATATAACACTGTGGCGGTGTTAGACGTTTAGACTAGGTAGCATTTTACAATATCGTTGACACTTCGGATATGTTATTTACAAGGCTACTGACAACAATATACGCTTCTCCAGGAAATAATTAGGCAGCGGATATTGAAGTGCACGTTAGCGATAGAGGCTATTTACATTAAGTGCAAATAGCAATAGATGCTATTTACACAAAGCTATTTATACGACGTATTGCAAATAGTGGCAATTATCTGCACCTCAGTATTGTTATACATTATAAAACAGTGTGAAATAATAACTAATTGAGTGTATATTTTAATGTTTATTCAAATTATTAAATGGATGCTATACGTTACTGGAACAAAGCTTTTCTAATTTTAAACTTTTTGATAATTTCCTTCATTTTTTAAAAATAAATGCTTCCTGCCGTGAGGAGAAAAAGTTTGCCAAAAAGGAGGATTCGAACCCGGGTCGATCTTAAACCCACATAGGCTACCATCTATGCCAGTGGGGCTAACGATTCATAACCGTCTTTTTATTGTTGACTATCCCATTCACACGTTGATGGGCGGAGTTAGTGCAAATAGCCTCTGCCAATAAGGTGGGCTATTTGCAAATAGTGTAAATAGACACTCCGAAATAATTAGCTCACGAATCCATGTTCATCAGCATTACTTGTTTAATTACACTACACTATAATATATATTAAAAAAAAAAGATAACTAAGGCGATTAAATATGTACTATTTGCTAATTTATAATTTGCATTAATGTTAATTATTTATTTTTTTATTATTTTAGAGTTAGCCTAGTTGAAAATATTCCATATACGGTAGTTAAATGTCTTTGATGTTATGTCTAATGTCCAGCAAGTTCGTCAGAAAATTACATTTTTTGAACATTAACATCTTTTAATAACTTAGCATCGCTTCTAAGTTTTGCATATCGGAACTGATGAGGTTTTGAATGGATGTATCTCAAATTCACTCTCAAAATCTCTGTGGGACCACGAATCACAAAAAACAAGAACAACTGTGATTAAAATCACACAAAGCTGCGAATGAAGTTCTTTTTATTAGCTCCTATATTATAACTCTTTTTAAATTCTGTTAACACGGAGTTGAATTTTGGATGGTAGCCTATCCCATATTAAAATTATTTTTTCTTTATTTGGGAAAATGACAAGTTTTGACAAATTAATATCGACTTAATAGCTGTTATTGTTACTAATATTCATTTCATAATTATCATGATTATTGTTACTGTAACTGCTGAGCCGGTCATGGTCATTGGCTTTGATTTTCATTCCTCTCAGGATCATCTAATGAGGTGCTCGCAACAAGAGGAGAGAGAGGCTTGGCCACGGAGGGAGGCGCCTCTCCGGCTTTGAAGAGTTTGTTCTCTCGCTTTTAGAAGAGGACATACCCGTGAGAAAGTCAGTTGCTCGAGAATTATGTTGCATTAAAGAAGCGCGAGTGGATTTTACCCGAGAAGATACGCTCAGCTGCCTACGAGAAGAGAGGATTTGGCACGCTCAAGCGCACAAGCAGTCCATCAGGGAACGCAAGGTAACGCGCATAAATTAAACTTCATATCATGGCTTTTAATTGATAGGATTATAGATTGTCAGTGGTTTTGGATCTGAATCAGAGCTTTTTAATATGTCCCCCCGAGCAATAAAGATTAAAGGGCTGGTGTGTAATTGAAACTTTTACTAGGCGGGTGTCACCAGGTGTGGTCTGAGAGGCAATTGTAACCTACCTGTCATTCTGTTCTCACTGCCTGCTGAACGTATTCTCCCAAATTGTTTTTTTTTTTTTTTTTTTATTTATTACGAGATCAACAGAGGCAACAATGAACTGACAGAAAACGTTTTGTTGTAGGAGAAATTGCATGTTTTCATCATCAACATTATAGCGCAAATAGTGAAAGTTAGGCTATTAAATCTTCCTGGTTAAACTGAAAGTGGTGTCCACTTTTAAGATGTTTTAGTTTGACAAAAGGGTCATTATCTTGGGTTAGAACGGTCTGCTGTGTGCGCGCTGTGTAATATTTAATTTTATCGTATAAATAAAAGAAACAATTTACATCAAACAAACTGTCGCAAACAACAAACATTGTTTCTTTGTTGCAGTTAGATTGATTTTATAGAAAAATTAACTAATTAATATGCTGTTTAACATGTCAGAAAATCATGGACAGTATGAGTTTTTTTCCCTCCACGTTGAGCTGAACTCCATTCATTCAAATGATTTCAAATGTAAGATTCCACTGAAGGCTTGAATTTCATTTCTTTTGTGCACTGATTTCCATTTTCAGGACTGTCATTGGGGAATCTTTGCTTTCAGACCAGACCTGGACTCCCGCCGCACCTACCTCAATGACATGTCCATGTGTGTTTTTGCATGGCTTACTTGCTTTGTATTTAATTTAGCCTCACAGTAAGCAGTAGTTTTTAGTTGGGGTTCTAACGGAGCCCAGCACTGCATATGTTTGTTATCTGACACAGCAAATTTAGGTACTGTAGCTTCAACCGATAAGCTGATGAGAAAAATCAGGTGTTTTCAATAAAAAACATCTCCCAAATCGGCAGTGCCGGAGTCCTCGAGCAGCATGATTGAGAACCACTGACATAGCGAGGCACAAAAACAACATACTATAATTTATTCTCTTCGGTTTAGATTCTTCGGTCACTCTTGTGTTAGCTGACCTGCCTCTCACCTTTTCATATCATGATCTCTCAAACCCCCAACATAGATGTGTGCACATGTGTTTCTATGTGCATGTTCCCAAAACTCAGAGCAGGGAAGGTTTAAATGATGACACATTGATGCACTGGACAATAGTATTGGCCTCTAGAGCAACAAGATGCAGATATCTGGCATGCGGTATAAATAAACTGGTTTCAGTATGTGTGTGTGTGACTGAAATGTGCAGTCTTGTGTGAGGAAGGGATTACACTAGTGCTTTTGAGGAAGAACGTTAAGATATCTCGCAGCGTCCTGCAACTCCACCGCAGGGTCCACATCCCTTGGCCTTAGCTGACCTGAGCTCATTCTCTCTAAGGGTCAGTGCAACTGTCTGTGCTCAATCTGAATGGGCCTCAGTGTCAGTTACTAGAAAATTCATCATGGTGCCAAACACTGTGCAAATAATTCTGTGGCTTTTAAGGGGACAGCTATTAAAAAGGAATGATAGGACATTTTTAGGGACAAAGTCAAGTTTTGCCAGTTTTTTACATAGAGTGATTAGCGTTAGTTTTCCTACACACAGTTGTTTTCGCCCTGATTGTGGCATGAATATCAGATCTTATAATTGTTTATATCTTGATTCTTGAATAAGTCACTCTCGTACAATGAAACCAAATTTATAAACGCACACAAAAGTTTTACCAAGCCTGACCCCTCGTTTTTCCTTAATTGTTGGAGTTTTTGCCAGATGAAATGCTTGTTCACTCAAGGCTTCATTCATGACACTGATGAGGGATATTACCTTTTTCTCTTTATCTGAACATCTCTTACCAAACTTTTGATAGCGAAGAATGTTAAGTGGACTTATTGTACACCCATGTTTGTGGCTGGAAGCAGTCTTTAATACAATAAGCTGTATTCTTCCAAAATTGCCAGGTCAGATACATTAATCACTGTGCCTTTGAAAGAGCGGGCCAGGTCATTACTCGAAGCCTGTCTGGGGCTGAACTGGGCGACATGGAAACGCTTTGGATGTCGTTAGTTCATCCAGACACACTAATAGCTGTTTTTCCCCCCTCCCTTAGCTTAATTTGAACAAATGAGATGTAAAGCTACAGTATAAAGCCCTGTGAGGATGGGCTGGCCTCTGTGCCTGAGCGCTGCCCCGGTTCAAATAATTACCTGTGGATTCATTTAGAGTCCAAGAGCCTGAAAGAGCAGGGTTTTAGGTTGTCTTTTACCCAGGTCAAATTGATTTTAGTTGTTTGCTCAGTTTACTTAAATTAAATAAGCTGAAACAACACAAATCTTTCTTACTGTTTTACTCAGTTGTCATTTTATTATGCTAAATGAAATCACATTTGTAAAATATTAAGTTAACTTTAACATTTGCGGATTTCTAGTTCCCAGCATGCTTTGCATATGGATAGGTCAGAAGAATAAATGTTGATATTAAATGCTGTTTTATGTGTTTTAGTAAAGGGAAATACCTTTTAGAGTGTGTTGTTCAGTTATATTTGACATTGAGTTCATGTTGATGTTGATTTTTGAGGTTACCATCATGGTTAAGTGTAGACCTTCATGAGATGTCTGCTAATGTGCTAATGCCAGTGATGAGGCCATTTTTACATGATCACTATATGAGTGCTGTGGATGTACAGAATATGTTTAGTATGTGATCAAGTGTAAAAATGTCTGTTATGTTCCCAAAAGATAAAAAAATATCCTAAACAATCCAGTCTGTACAGCAACAGCAATGGTTGAATTTTGTTCAGGTAACGTTCACAGAGCACGTCAAATGAAATTGGTTTGCTCTCATTAAATCAGCATGAATTTTAGTTATCAGTACAATTAACTTACTCTAAGTTCAAATAAATCAGTTCAACCTGTCATAATTGAATCACGTTAGATCAACAAGCTATTTTTTGAGTGTGGTTTAAGAGAGTTCACTGAGTCTGTAGGGTCGCTGAAGGCTAGCTTGCTATCTGGTTTGTGTATGATACGTGATTTCAACGATGAAGCTTCTCTCTTTCCTGCCACCAACCCTTATCACAAGGGTAACTGTTCTGGCTTCCTTTTATAGAGTATTTGGTTGCTTAGTCTGTGTCGTTCTTTCTCTCTCCCTCTTTAGAGGTCGCTGTGACTGCTTGGGCTAAGCCTCAGGAGTGAAATACTATCTTCACCATTACCCTCTCTTTCCTAATTTATTCCCATTTAAGGACTTGTTCATCCAAGTGTTCTCGCTCTCTCGGTCCTTTTTAAATGTATTTAATCTGGCTGTATTTGGTTATCAAAGCAAAAGGCAAGACATTTTAATGAAGAGAAGCTAAAGCTGTTGTCCAGAATGAGGTTCAGACAGGAAAAGACATCCGCTACTGCGTCCCAACACAGAATTTATGAATTTGGATTATAGCGTTTGTAAACTCTAATAATCTTACATCTCAAAGGTATATCCTAATGCCACTGCTGTAGCCGTCAGCTCAGATCATCTTCTCACATTGTCAAAACCAATCGCTGCCCCACTTTATACTGTTTTTTATAATGTTTTGGCTGGTGAATGATGGCTAACTTTAGATATAGAGAAACATGACTAAATTATCTTTTTGTTTAGTATATTTGTAAGAGGAGTGAAGCAGATATTTTTATTACTGATAATGAGATATCTTTTACTGCTGAACATCAAACTTCAAATACTTTGATAATGTGGATACATATATTATCACTGATTATTAATGAAGAAGACATTTATACTGATCATCACCCCAAAGTGAGTCTATTCTTGTCATTTTAAAAGAAGAAGAAAAAATAACGCATTTGAGCAAAATAGGCTTTAATAGATAGATGTACTCATATTAAAAATTCTGGCCGATACTGATAAGCTGGTTGTTGTAATGTTATGGTTGATGATAGATGGCCTGTATTAAAATCTGTTACTCTGTTTCTTTAACATTAACTTTAAATTATTCTGATTAAAGTGAAGGCCATATCCACATTAAAGATAATTTAGTTTGATGAAAGGGTCTTTTTCTTGGGGTAACACATTCATTAAACGTAACCATAATTGAGAAACTTACCCACATCCCACCTCAGTAGCAATAAATGCATTTTGCAAAAACAGAATAAAGTATCAAACTTTATCTAAACATTTCATTGTATCAGACATTTTTTTGTCTTACAGTAGTTTAAGTTACCTAATCATAAACAATGATGAAATGACATAAAATTATATACTATTTTGTCTAAAATAAATGATGGCAAAATAACTTTTCATGTAAAAATAGACAAAATGAACACAAATGGATTTCCATTGCAAACAATAATCTTGCTATAATGTGCATCTCTAATTCAAAAGATTCATGTTTAATTAATGAATTCCTTTAATAAATTAAACAAGTTATTCAAACTGGTTTGAAGTGAGACAATAAAAACATCTAAATGGAATTAAATCATGATAATAATAGCAATAAAACAATGCACTTAATCTGAGCCATTTGTATTTTGATATATGTGTGCATTCATAGATGTTTGTAAGTGCTTGAGTGATCTGTTTGTGTGGTCCAAGCTGTGCCTCAGTTGAGGATCTGGTGGGGAAGGGACACGCTCTCGTGCTCGGTCCAACAAGCTCGTGATGCAGCCGCGTGGTGTGGAATGCAAACAGTGGCCACTGCATTTGCGTAGCAAAAATAAAGCCTGCCATCCAACCTGCCTCTTTTGTCAAGCCTCACAGCCTCTAACTTGAACACTGCTGATTTCATTGCTGATGTACCGTGAATTCAGGAATTTAGTGCCGTAAGAAGTCAAAAAAGAACAACCCAGGATGTGCGCACATCACTGATGTTGATTTGACTGCATCATCACTATGTTGACAAACTCATTAAAAGTTCTTTTTAAATTAAATATTAAAAGATATGCAATAAACACTATCTGGCCTTATGTTTTTTTCTTTTCTTTTTTGTAAATAAAAAAACTCCCAAAACCCCAGAGCTAAAAGAAAGGGTCAACATAAAGTTTTTTGAGACAGCTTTGTGTGAATGTTTGCTTTACAAACAACAAAATAAGAACAAAGCAGAGTCCCTGTGTGTGTACTGTGTGTGTTAGGGAAAAATATTTTATATATTTTTAATATGTTGATATAGTCTGCATAAAATTATGTACCAGATGAAAACAATACAAACCTGAATTACAACACAGATAGATAGATAGATAGATAGATAGATAGATAGATAGATAGATAGATAGATAGATAGATAGATAGATAGATA
>JAUCNO010000663.1:7645153-7660771 GCA_032353835.1 Enteromius viviparus
GTCGGCCCACTGATCGGACAGAGCCCGTCCGTTCCTCATGCTCGCGTCCTCGATGCCCATTATATGACGGATCTGATGTGTTTTATATTCATGATCAGTCTCCGTACACGCGGTGCAGCTTCAAACTGCGGCTGATGAACCGGCGGACTGATTTAAAGGCGATAGGCGAAGATCCCACGAAACGCGCAAAGCTTCGAAGAGAACGAAAGAAACTGATGATCGATGACGTCGAGACTAGATTCGCGCGAATCAGAAGTTCGTTTGGTCAAAAGCTGGAACTCATCAAGTCCCACCACACATCCATCTCTGGTCGAACATCAGTCTGATGTGGATGAAGGTCCAGCACCTGCTTCCTGATCAATCGCTAGAGTGTTGTGAATATCTCTTCGCTCTGTTCACTTCTGCTTCCATCCTCATCCCTGGTTCTCTCTCTATCTCTAATCCTCCCCCTTTCTCTCTCTCTCTCCGTCTCTCTCAACCAGAGGGCTCTCTCTCTCTCTTTCTGAAATGCAGTCTATTAAATCTTATGTTCAGGTAAATCACATTTAATTAAACAGTGAAATGTTCAGACAGGCTGATGTAACGCTTCTCTTCTTTCGCACACATCGGAACCGTTGAGTTGCATGAATATTCAATAGAATAATGGAACTTACCCAAATTAAATGAAAAACTGATACAAGCACTTTGAGACGCGCAAATGTCAAAATCTTACAACAGCGATGTGACAGTGTTTTCAGCACAATAATTATTACACATCACAGATACATTAGAACATATCTGATGTACACTTTTACAACAAAAGCTAAAAGGTGGCGGTGTAATGATTAATTCGGTATTCAGCTTGTGTGGGGCGGTAAAAATAAGTAGGCTACTGTAAATACACACTGTATGTGTAAGCACACTTGAAGTACACACTCTGTGTAATTACTAAAATGAAGCAGTTTGGTTTTGTGCAGTAGCCTAGTAGTGTGTATTTCGGTGTGGCTGGGCAGGGTTTTGGTTTCACAAACCCAAATAAGTTGTTAGCTGCAACTGTACAAAATAATGGGTGCCGCTGTCCATGGTGCTGAATCAAGCAGCGCAATCAAATAAGTTACCTGAATGATTTCATTCTGCACCATTAGTAGATTTTTAGAAAGCTTTTCAAAATGTTCAAACTAGTTGTGTCTCAAAGAAAATATATAAAATTCATTCGCTGTTTTCCCACTATTCTACACCCTCTTTCCTCAATAGCTTTAACCAAAACCCCACATTCACATCTTCCCTCCATATTTTCTCAGTACTATCGTTGATTCATAAAGGAAGACCAGCGGCGGCACTTTGGACGAATTGATGGCTACGAACACCAAATAACACCCTCAATTTGCAGTCATTGGCATGGCTGGTTAAACAGTGAGACGAGAGCCGTGAGCGTGTGAAGAGACCTTTGAAGGAGCCTGGAGAGAGAGAAATGACTGGTTGAAGTGAAAAGGGGGTTCTAGTTTAACTGATTTTATTCAAATTAGAAATTTTCTGAACTAAAATAGGCAGGAAAAGCATTTAGATTTCCATCCGATCAAGATTCTATTTGCTCTCTTGAACGCTAAGGAATTTAAAACCTCTTCTTATGAAATAAGAAAAGATGGAACGTCCTTGAATGATTTCGAGATCTTCGGATCAAATGAAAATGGAGGTGCGTTTAAAGAAAAAAAAAAAGCAATTTCCTTTTGGCATCTGAGCACAAAAAGCCTGTGTCATGGTGTGGAAATGCGAGTGAACCATGCCTCCTGTTGAAAGCAAACATATAACACAAGATCAGTCTGGAGGGACTGTGAGGGGGGCTAATTGAATAAAAAATATCAGTAAAATGCCCTTGAAGGCAGCTGCGACTGTAGGCGCATAGAGGGTTATTTCTGCTGGGAGAAGACGGATGAAGAGAAACACTCAAAAGACAGAAAGAGAAAAAAAACGAGATTTGGCCAGTTTATATTATGGGCACCAATAAGCAGAGCAGAGACACAACGCCCCCTGCAGTCCACAAATAACATAAGCGTTTTCCAATTAAAACTGGAATGGAAGAGAAAACCCTGTATCAATAAGCCAGCAGGACCTGATATTGTCAATAATCAGAATAAAGTTATAAAACATTCTCTATTGGTCTCTCAGCTGAACATCACTGTGGATGCTACAGAAATATTGGGACCTGCGCAACCAAATGTTTGCCACTTCAATAGAAACAAATGGACATGACAGGTTGAAAAAACGCAGAACATTGGATCTATTCAGTCTATAATCTATGTATAGAGAACCGTAAACTAAAGGCAAGTCTACGATTTAGAATGAACATTTTTTGCAAGCTTTTTTAATTTTACAACCATTTTTAAGGTGTGATTTGGAACAGCTGAGAGACAACAAGTGTGAAGTTAATCACTTGGCTTTCACAGCTGCTTAATGTAACACAAACATTAATTTTCATACCACGTATAAGTAAGTGATAGAAGTTGTTTATTTTCAAAATTATGAGTTCAGATGATATTATTAGGGTTTACTGTTGACAATACAGTTGTGTAGACTACTTCCATCTGTATCTGATCTGAATGGTCAAAATAACGAACACACAATTTTGAGGTATGATTTTCCCTGGTGCACCAGAAGGCAGAATAATAAACAGTGTGATATGTCCTGAACACACCTTTAGATCCATTTATTGAGCTACATCTGACAGTTTTGAATGCTGCGATCCCTAGCCAACTCATGTTAAATGCTTCTGTCAGTCAATTAAAATTTAATGGATTATTAAACATGGATTGGACACATCATGTCAACTGCGATAAAATCTTCCAGTGATAAGGATGCTGGCATCTTTTTTTTATATTTACTGTAGTTACTGGCTGCATATAAAAACAGCATATAAAAACATTAAAAAAAAAAACACTGCCTCCGTAGGAAGAATACAGAGGTAGGAAGGGAACAAGACACGTCCAAATCCAATGATCATGTCACATCCTGTCAGCTGGGATATCTTCATCTTAACATTTTTTTTGAAGGCAGCATAGATTTATTTTTTGCTGCCTATGATATTCCACTATACTGTGCGTGCAGGTCCATGACAGTTGAGCTGAAGGACAAAAAAAGTACTTAAAATTGTACTGGGCAGTGTATAAATAGTTTTTTTTTCCATTTTGGCTTCATTTCTAGTATGTTGTAGATATTCAGCCCATTTGGTAAGATCTATTTTGTGCAGGTTTGCTTGTGTTAACATGCAAGTACCTTATTACGACCTATACTATATCTAACAGGCATAAAAATAATGGCAATGTCGTATTGCGTCTGTCGTCATGAAATACAGATCCAACCACTCCCTCCTTAATATACCTAACCCTACCTCTAATCCTTAAACCTACACATCTCCACCCCTAAACCTACCATTCTCTACCTAGATGTGGATTTAACAACGCCCCTTGGATGTTGTGGTATGCAGCGAGCGCTACTTGTCTTGTAACGCATCGCTCTACAACCTGAGCTACACCAACCCTGAATAGGAAAACATCCTGTTGCCAATAGGGGTGCAAGTGTAGTATTTCGCCGCTATGTACAAACGATACAGGCATATTGGTTGGAGGACATGTATTTTTTTCTCTATAAACAACTTTTTGCACAATGAAAAGATTCCATGGAAGTGAAATGCTGATTGTATCTCTTCCAATTTACATTCATAAACTGTTTTAGCAGAGTGCAATGGACATCTTCTTGGAGCCAAGATTTTCTTGGCTGGCTCCTGAGATATATATTCTCCCATTGCGATCCGACAATGAGATTGGAACAAGGAACTGGCTAGATGCATCAGTTGAATTTCATTCAACACCATCTTAGTCTTCCGAAATACTTCCTATCCTACAAGTTTCTACACTACCTTTGAAACTTTGGAGAAGAACATTAGGTGTCTAAGTGTTAGTGGATCCCTGGTGTACTTCCTGTACTTGGTCTTGTCTGTAGATTTATATTAGTTGTTATTTATTAGTTTGAACTCATCTTCACAACCCACTTCTGTATTTTCTGCCACTTATTCATCACAGTACATCTGTCATTGTTTTCAGAGCCTATTTCATAAAGGAAGGCCATTGGCGGCTCTTTGAACAAAGTGACGGCTCCAAACACCAAATAACACTCTGATTTTGCAACCGTCGGCATGGCTGGTTAAACAGCACAGTGAGAGGAGAGCCTTGAGCGTGTGAAGAGACCCTTGAAGGAGCCTGGAGAGAGAGAGATGATGGGATAAAGTGAAAAGGAGAAAGGGGGCTTCTAGTTGATTTTATTCACATTTTCAATTCTGTAAACTAGAACAGACAGGAAATGCATTTCGATTCCCATCTGATCAAGATCCTTTATACCCCTAAAGAATTTTAAACCTATGCTTACGAAATAATGGGGCTGAGATTGAACGTCCTTGAATGATTGCGAGATCTTCGGATCAAATGAAAATGGAGGTGCATTTAAGGAGAAAAATAAGCAATTTAAACGTTGCATCTGAGCTCAAAAGCCTGTGTCATGATGTGGAAATGAGCGTGAACCATGTGCCTCCTGTTGAATGCAAACATATAACACAAGATGAGCCTGGAGGGACTGTGAGGGGGGCTAATTGAATAAAAAACGGCAGTAAAATCACCTTGAGGGCAGCTGTGACTGCCGGCACATAGAGGGTCATTTCAGAGGCAAAAATACCATACTCAGAAAAAGACAACAAAGGAAATTTGAGCAACTATATGAGCAGAGCAGAGGCATATTTACTCCTGCAGTTTACAATTAACATTAGCATAAGTACCACAATCAATAATGGACAGAAGTGTCTGGTACACAATTCAGTGATAATAAACCTGACAACTTGATGCTAAAATACTTGTTGGCAATGGACAGATGGAATTATTTTTGCATTTCTTTTATGTGTCTCCGGTGGAGCAAAAAAATACACTCTTGAGCTTTACGAAGCAAAGGAAGTGGATAAACATTTATGCAAGAGGGAAAAAGTACTTCATAAAGCAGTAGGCAATCAAAGCCAATTAGAGTAGATACTGTAACCTGACTGATTTTATCACAAGCGTCAGTTTGCAGGACCTAATATTTCCAAACAATGTAATGATAAAGTTATGGAACCTCTTTTATTGTTCTCTTACGATATCAGTGTGTCAAATTCAGTTTAGCTGAGACCTGTGGATGTAAAGCTTCTAATAAAGCTTTGACTCTATATGTGGTCTGTTGAAGTGCAGTGTCCCTTATCGAAGCAATCTGGTGAGGTCTCTCTGATACCTATACAGTTCTGCTGTTATTCATCATCTCAGAGATCAGGCAGATGTCCTTGTCCAGTGGAACTTCTGCAATCTTAAACAGCTGTTGTGTTTCAGGTAATGAAACAAAATGAGCCCAATTGCAGAGCCATCGGGAAATCAACTTTACACACCTGCTTGACTCACACCGATGAAAATCTGTAATGTAGCTGTTTAACGGCGCTAGAGTAGAATTGTCAGTAAGTGCACACTGTGTATCATCCTTGCCAGAAGGGGCGCTGTATTGGGCATTAGGGTATTTTTATTATTTTTCTGTTCTCTGTTCCCTTCAGGAGAGTCTTGCTTAACAGGTTAGTTAAAGCCAGGTAGTAGTTATCATGTTTATAGCTACCTGGTCTCATTGCATAAATGTACCTGGGTGCACGTTTTAGCGAGACATCAAATACACACCAGTAAGCACACATCACTGCAGTTTCACTAGAAGCATTTCCTAGAAGAATATCATGTGACTTCAAAACGATATTAATATGTGAGATTTGAAAACTTTTGAACATTAGTATCACCCATATGCAGCTTTTCACAGGCGGTAAGTTTGTACGATAGCTCACATACAGAGATATACTTGAGAGATGAAAAGCGGTTTGACAAAACTGCATAAAAGTAAGTTAAAATGACACGTTTGCATCAACAAATGTGTTTTTATATCAGTTTTGCATTTGTTAACCAGTGTGGGCACGTTACTTTAAAAAAGTATTCGTTATAGTTACTAGTTACTTCTCACAAATAGTAACTGAGTTACAACATTATAAAAGAAACTGACTACCAGGGAAAGTAACTACTGCGTTTCTTAAAAAAATAAAATAAAAAAATAATGAAATGGCAAACTTGGATGCCGACAATATTAAATGTTAAATTAATGAAACTAACTGGTGGTGGTGCTTGTTTATCATTTAATGTTTCAATAAAAAAACAGGGTAAAAAATTATAAGATAACAAAAATACTATGAATTCTACTAATAATAACAATATAAAACGCACTATTAATAAGCTGCAGGGTGTATGAATATTCATCACGTAGTATGCGTTCGATCAAATTGATTTGCTGAAATCAAAACAGGGATAATAATAGGTGAGCCAGCCAATAAGATTGTAGCACATTAGTCCCGCCCACTACCAGAGAAACCAGCAGTTCTTGAAAGCTGAGGAATTCCAAATGAAATCTGTTATTTCTACAGTAAAACACAACAAAGAATATAGATTACATGTAGCGTGTTAAGTCTGCATGTTATGAAAGACTCTCTTGCTCTTTATCTTTCTTTGCGTGAATGAGACAAAGTGATGGCGACCCGTGCATTTATGGTACGTCAAATACAGCTATACTGCGCATCCACTGAGATGGACTGAAAAATAAAAATGCTAATAATATAATAAATTATAGTAACGCCATATTTTCTTGTCAGTAACGGTAATGCCGTTGTAATGGGGGAAACAGTAATTCATTTGATTACTCGTTAAAACTGAAAAAATAGCGCAGTTAGTAACGCCGTTTATTTATAACGCTGTTATTCCCATCACTGTTGTTAACACTATTGGGTAGGTTTAGGGTTGGATTTGGTGTAGGGCTTTTGGATTTGGTTCTATGGCCAAGCTACAATTGATACAAAATGCAGCCGCCAGAGTATTAATGAAATTGAAGAAGCGAGAACATATCACACCGATTTTAATGGAATTACACTGGTTACCTGTGCATCAAAGGATTGACTATAAAATTCTTACATTAGTGTATAAAGCATTGCACAACTTAACACCTCCATATATTTCTGATTGTTTGTCAAGATATAATCCTTATCGAACATTACGATCCTCTAGTGCTGGATTTTTAACATATCACACAATAAATCTTAAGCGATCTGGTGGTACCTCTTTTAGTCACTATGCTCCAAAAATTTGGAACTGTCTTCCAAATGAAGTGAGAGAGTCAACCAGTATTCATATTTTTAAAAAACGTGTTAAGACATACCTTTTTACCATTGCCTATGATTTTAAAAGTGTGTAAAGGGTATTATATCTGTCTATATTTGTTACATTTTACTTTTCATGATGATGTTGTTTTGTAATATTTGTCTTATGCTTGTGAAGCACTTTGAGTTGCATTTTATGTATGAAAAGTGCTATATAAATAAATTACTTACTTACTTACTTACTTAATGATTCTTAGGAGTCGGATCTTTTAATTGAATCAAAGTGAGCTGAGTTGAGTTTTTTCCGTGACATTTTTAAAGAAGTTTTTGGTGGTTGCCAGGGCATTGCGTGGATGCTTTCATTGCCTAAATCAAAAAGCCCCCTTCTAAGCAGTGCTGTGGTTAATGCATTACAAATAACACAAGTTACATAAACAGATGACTTTAGTAACTGGTAATGCATTAGTTTTTCATTTAGAAGGTAATACGTGCGCTGTGTGAACATGATGCTTATTGTAGTTCCAGACTAAAAATGAGTGTGTGTTATTCAGATTAGGTGTATCTCAAAATGCATGAAAACGGTTAAATTGCAAAGACAAATGTCTTGTATGTATGTAATTCCATTTTATTAACCAATTTCTTTGCTTCTGATCCTCTTCTAAGTCTCTTTGATATTCTGGTTCCTAGATATGACTTAGTCCCTCAATTAATGAAAGTTTATTGGATCTTCACCTATGTGCTTTAAATATTTTTGATATACTTGTTTTAAAGTATAATTCATGTCTGTAGCATAAATGGTGTGAGAGAAGTTATGCGCTGACGATGAATACTTAAGTTGGTATTTTAGATTAAACCCCTATAGTCAAGTCAAGTCTAAGCAATGGTATTAAGCATGCCTTCCAAAGCAAGACCACCTATATATTAATTTGCATAACAGGTGTGAATTTGTTATGTCATGAACCATTTTCATTGCTTATCTGGCTATAACTGCCTGCTGTGTTTCTGAGGGGCAGGTAGTGCTCTTATCATAACCTCTGGCCTGTGCTCCCAGCATGCCATCTCAGCTTACAGGAAGCAGTGAGGTGGGGGGTCGTCAAGGAACGAGAGGCCAAGGGGCGTTTTAAGAAACTGACAGCATGAAATGAGGCGCACAGACCCCAAATGCTGGGCAACCTATTAGCCAGATTGTGCCTCCATGGTCTACAACGGACAGATTTGTGAATTCCTGTGTCTCTGTAGGTGTCTGATATTGATTTGCTTGTTACGGTCAGCCTAGTTTTTCTGCATTAGGTTTATACATTCAGCTAGATAGAAGCTGAAGAGTGAAGGAGGGAAGCCAGCCAGACTGTAAGAGTGATTGTTGTGGTCAGGAACACAGATGTGTACGCTCACAGAGTCACAGCCATAACACTTATACACACGCACGCAAACCATTTATAAACAAACAATCACATATGCAGCTCAGGGCGTATGCTTTTATGTCGCTTATGATCAAAGCAATTATGGCAGTTTAGATGAAGTGCCACATATTTAAGGAGATTCGGATATGTATACAATTACAATTAGAAAATCATCAGAATACAATAAATCTTCCTGCATAAACAATGCTTCGATTTTAATGTAACACATGCAGGAGTTGGAATGAGGGTAGAAGTCACATTTCAATAGGAGTTCATGCTGTGAAACCTCTTGACAGCATGTCCACATTCATCTCTGGGCATATGTGGTCTGTCTCAGCTGAAGCCGGCCTCTAGAGATGCCATAAATATGTCCTGAAGCTGTTGAAACGGGTTCATATTTATTTGGATGGATTTAGAAGACATAAATTCTAAATTTGCCTTAAGCAGGCAATAAACCAAGATGACTGAAGATCTTAAGATACAGCATTAGACATCTTTAATGCTCCTGAGGAGCACATGAGATAATGCTTTATTTTTTCATCTTTAAAGATTTGCGTAAATCATTCAAGAGAGTACAAATAGCTTCCTACTGCATGAGAAAAGCTTAGCAAAAGATCCTCTGACCCTTAAAACTTTACGATGACCTTTCTTTAACATTATGGGAGTCACCAGAAAATGGTCCAGAATGAATGGAACAGGTACAATGCATGTCCAGCCCCCTTGTAAGGTCATTTGAAATTAGAGTAGGCCTTGCATTTCCTAGCTACTTCCAAAAGGCAGGCTTCTAAGGATAGTTTTAACCAGAAATAAAAAATCTGTCATCATATACCCTCATGTCATTCCCAACCCATATATATGGCTTGCGTGCTTCCATTTGACACCAAATGAGATTTAGTGAAAGTGGACTGGGAGCAGGGACAGACGTTTTTATCATCCACTTCCACTGTATGGAAAAAAGCAGCTTGGATGTAAATAGTATAAATAGGTATCAGTGCTAGTGATTTTCTTTTTTTAATATATAATTAATGCATTTGTCTAAATTGGTGTATAATTTTTTGCCAATACTGGATATTCAGTTGTGTGTTCTGATATGCATTCTTTGCTCATGATTTCATATTAGTTAAATGTAATGTTTAGCAAATTTCAAAATGAAAATCTATTTGATCCACATTTCCAGAAAAAATAGTTGTATGCCGTTATTATAAATTGGCTCTTCATCAGCAGTACTAGCCACTTCGAATCGTTAGCATGAACATAATGTGTCTATCAATAGCCTGGAACCATGCTAAAATTGAGACACATCCTCTTGTGGCTAACTGCTTTATTGCTAGTTCATTTGTGTAAATTGGTCTTAAGTTTGCCATCAGTTCAGTTCCTCCTGAAGCAGATTTCTGGTGAGTGAGAGAAAGGAATCCAGCCTCAGTCAACTCAAAACAACTCGAACACTATAAAATATGCCAAAATATAAGAACAGCACGCTCTGCTGTTCCGCCTGGCATCCCTTTTCCCCCAGCAAACAATCGGTCTGTCCTCATCAATCATTTTTCGGGTTGCCGTGTTTGACTGAATCCTGCTGTTTGAATGGTGTTAACTGAGACACTGTGCCCTGTTCCTGACCCTGATATAAATCAGAGCCCCAGCACAGGTTACACAGTCACACACTGCAATGAGTCAATAAACATCTGCATTGCTCAGAGCTCTTATCAACCTCTCTGTATCTCTGTGGCTTGTAGGACCCCCTGAGAGCATGAGGCTCCTTCTACACGCTGCAGTCTAACCACGTCAAGAATGCTTTTGACAGCATTTGCTTCAAGGCTGTTTATTTGACGGACAACGGCTCTTTTTAACACTGTAGCTTTGTCCGCAGGCAAGTCAGCACCGGCCGTGCTCAGAGATCGCACCGGTCTCTCTCTTTATAACAACAAAGAGCATGATTTCTAAAGCCATTATGACCGTGATGAATGGGAAACCTTTGAATATACATTTGTATGTATGTGTATGTGTCACCCGCATGTCGCTCTCGCGAGTTTACATTACCTTGGTATGTTCATGTACTACTGTAGGTTGCTATAATAAAGCGGTCTCTTGTTCTTTCCATGCAGGTGGGAGTTTGGTAGTGGCCGAGGAGTCAGAACAGAGCAATGCCTGCCATGCCATCAGTCACTGATGCACCTTGTCACAGAAAACGCTGGCAGGTGTGTATAAATGGGTGAATTCGTTGCTTCGGCATTCATTGATTTAAGTATTCAGGAGATGCTCTGATTACTTTGAAAAGTGTCCTTTCATTTTCTATCCACCTTTGCTTTGTTTGCTCAGGTGCTTGTATGGCTTGCCATGTCTCTGCTGCCCCTAGTGGCAGGAGGCAGGTCACGTTTTCGAGCAGAATCCGAAGCTACGGTAGGATTTGCTGGGGTGGAGGAGCTCCCGTTAGAGGCTTTTCCAGACGCTGAGGAAGAACTTGAGGAGGGCAGTGACTCCCCATGGCACGGTTTGTTTGGTGAGTTGGATGTCTGGGAATGATTTCCACAATGAATGATTCAACAATGAACTGTTGGGTCCTGAACAGGTGATAAACTTCTCTTTCCTTTCGTCTCCATCCGTTTCCGTCTCTCCCACAGAGCAATCTGTGCTCGTCGAGGACGACCAACAGCCAGCGAGATGGGAGCGTTCCCCCCGCTCGCCGGACACTTCTGACATACAGACCAAAGGTGCGCGCAAGAAAAAGAAGAAAAAAGAGAAAGAGGAAAAGAAAAAGAAAGAGAAGAGCAGCAGAGGTCGACATAGCAGCCGGGACTGTCGTGTAGAGAAACGTGAGATGCGTGTACGGGACTTGGGCATGGGCTTCGACTCAGATGAGATTGTCCTTTTCAAGTTCTGCATCGGTTCCTGTCAGAAGTCTCGTGGGAACTACGACTTGGCTCTGCGCGCTCTGCTTGCCAACGGTAGTCTGCCCAAGCGCACTGCCAGGAAGGTCAGCATGCATCCCTGCTGCCGGCCCACAGGCTATGAACCTGTGTCTTTTATGGATGCTACCACAACCTGGAGGACCATCAAGTCCCTCTCTGCAGCAGACTGTGAGTGCGTGGGATGAGGCGAGCTGAACGAGGGGAGGGGGAGCGTGACCTGAAGAAACGGTGCAAAGAGAGAAAAGGAGGAATCGTGAAGACTCCTGGACCACGGCTACAGAGGCCGGGCGAGGTGGCCATGGTGAAGCGCTGTGAGGGTTTGGCTTGGCTGAAAGCGATTCACAACAGCAGTCAATGCATGCAAAGTTTCATCGCACCAGACCTCAACAAAAAAGCTTGAATGAGGTTAGAATATGATTCGACCAAGTCCAAGACCAAGAGATGACAAGAAACTCTTGTGGAGAGAGTTTGAGGATGGAATAACAGCAACCTTCGATTGTCCATCTGATTGGTTCTATAAACAAAAACTACATGTTATAACTCAACGAGCATTTGCTTACCAGGAGTTTCATCAGACTTGGATACAGCGCGAAACCTTGTTTCATTTGTCAGACTCATTTGTTGATCCTGGATGTCAGTGCCATTTTCCTGGCCTTCAGTCTGGCATGTAATATTTCAGCCAGCAACATTTGGATCATTCATTATTAACAGCACATTATTGTTGTAATTACAATGTAATTGCACAAACATATGTGGAGTATTATTAAAAGTTTAACCCGGTAGAAAACAGGCAGACCAGTTAGTATTACCCTTTCAGCTGGAAGCGCTGACGGTTGATTGTATTTGCAGTAGGTTTTTCATTTCTCAGGATTTTCAAAGGAATTATATGAGCTATTTTTCTATCTTACATTTTTAATCATTTTTAATACCATAAATAAAGTGAGCGGTATTAAAGGGTTCATGTTCCACAAGGGCAGGTTTTTATTTAGGAAGTTGATGAAAGATATAGCAAAGTCAATAAAACCTATAAAGATGAATATTTGATGCTTAACCATAGCAGCTGTGTTGCCCAATTGTACAATGAAACTTATTTCATAAATTTATGCTGCTACAAATACATATTGTATCAAATGTTATCATAAACATATGTTAGGTAAGCATGATGTAGGTCTAAATTGCCAAACCATGTGAAATAGTTGGATTTAGCTACATAACCAGTTCTTAACTCATCTTGCTTGATATTTTAGCATTTATATATTGATTTAGTGTCACCGTAGTTATTTGGCCTGACAGGGTTTTTCCCATTCTAGATATCAACAACAGGAAATTAGCATAATGTGATGTCTACCAGACTGTGCTTTTGCAGGGTTCTTAGCGGTCTCTTTTCTCAACACAGATGATGACCACAATGCATTTTGCCATTGTTTATTTTACTGTTACCAAATGGATGCCATGCATCCCTTAACATTTACTGTACACTTAACAGATATCATATTTATTTTTTCATTTAAGTTATTTATTTATTACCATGTCTACACATGTGTTTTGTGGATGTTTATATTTATTGTTTGTACCTTGGCCTGTGTTCTTCAATCCCTGTCATCTCACGATGAACCAGCGTGGATAACAACAAGGCTTTGAAGAAGATCAGCTGCAAAATATCACAATTGCTGAAAAACTCAGCTATTTAACCCAAAGGTTTTCACGGAGGAGGAAAGACTTGTAGATAACGTTGTCATGCTCTGACAAGGGATTTCATTGGGTGCTTTTCTGAGTCATTCAAGGGTTATAAAACTCTCAGAGCACTTACTGGGAAGTCTCAGATTCAATTTATGAAAAGGAAATTAAAATAGTTTTCTTCCAAAACACTAAGGATGAGGGGGAGATGGATTGTGTTCTGGCTAGTCCATCTGTCTGGCCAATCTGCTGACCTTAAGAGTCCTGATGTTTCAATATTAAAAGCTGCTCCGACATCTGACATCTAAAAATATTGTTTTAAAAAGCTGACAACAATAAATTGCTTTGCTTCAGTATTTTACGTTTTATTTATCAATTATAATTGTTGTTGTTGGCAAAGTTACTCTTTATTTTTGTACCTCATATTTTCTGTATAGGAATAAAGCTGTTTATACATGATGTGAATTACTGTAAGATTCTCATACTTCCATTTTTCTACAAACACTTTATATAGAGGTTAAAAGGATTTGAGTTTTAACAAGTTTTTTTTTTTAGCAATACTTATGCTGATGAAGGATAACTAAATGCGCATTAAACACCATTGAAGAAATCTTCAAAAAGTTCATCTGCACCACAGTGCTTTTCCCTCTGCTGACCTCTTGTCTCAGTTCAGCTAATGGCAATCATCAGGTAGTCAGGTAGACTGCTTGGAGACATGTATGTACATTATAGCACCATTAGGCCCTAGGTGAACCTCTCATCTGCTAAAGTGCAAAGAACGTTTCCATCTGTTGTCGGGCTGCTAATGAGCGCACCCCTCACAGACCAGCCTGGCTGTGGCTCAGGGGCCTCTGTGCGGTGAGTCTGCACCTCTCACACCGTGGGTGAACTTAATTAACGGGAAATTGGAGCCTCTTCTGCATTTTTAAGTGATAACTACACTACTAAGTCCTTATGCCTGCAACAATGTGATCACAATGGGTTAGAACTCTTCAGGGATACTGTACACACAACCTAATTAAGTGAATTGACTAAAGCACCAAAATGACTCTTAAGCATTATACAAGTTCATATTCCAATTCTTCTGATGACATCATGCAAAATCTAAATCTTTATGCATAACCTTGTCAACTCACTGATGCATTCACTCAAGGATCCAGTCACTGTTCAGTGCAATAAAGATTCTAATAATTCTAATAATTTCTTGTCAAAGAAATATGAATTCAAAAGACCTGAAATTAAGGCACAAATATTGATGAACTGCAAAAAAAGTAGCCAGGTTATTGTTAAAAAATGTTGTGAAAGGAGTTACAGTAATACTAAAGAGATTGATACTACAAAGAGTCAATACTACAGATTACATGAAGTAGCTGACGTTGTTGTCTACCACTTCAGAATATGATGGAAAATTTGATTATTCATTTTAGTCAACATTTTTAAAAACTGTTCAGTATTGACATCTGCTGGTCAGTATAAGCTACAACAATGCTTAATGGTCAACAGTTTGTGTCTGTTCAAGCGATCTGCATCACAGGATTTTGATGATAGGATTAACTACAAATAAATAAGACTAGATGCCTATACTGTACACATATATTTTCCTCCACTAGGAATTTTGTGTCAGACATTTAGAATTTAGTGATAGTGAACATGTCTGTAGGCCTATTTATACGCAGATTGTTTGTGATTGTGATAGAAATATTTGGTAGAGTACATCTTTTAAATATTTCATATGAACAGTAAAGGCCCGTTCACACCATGCACGATAGCTATAAACGGTTTCAAAAACAACATAAGCAAACCTTTCTGCGCATGCGTGCTTTTGTGGCCCTAATTTAACTTACGGTAAACGTCCAGATAGAACAGCTAAGACCTTTTGGATTAGATTTTTTTTTTTTTTTTTTTTTTTTTTTGATAACAAGCAAAATATGTTCGCTGCGTAAATCAGACCGATGTATTAAAAATGCAGACTCATTTTCTGCCAGCAGGAGGTGTTTTAAGAACGAGAAACGAGAGGTTCAGGCACATGCACCTAATGAAACCATCTATAAAGATGACGATAACTATATTTTTGTCCACACCAGCGAACAATATCGTCTGTTTATTCTTAGCTCAAGCACGTCCAACTCTGCCGTTAAAATTCTTAAGCGCTTGATAGCAGGATTGGGTCTCACTTTATATTAAGTGTCCCTAATACGTTCATAGTACGTTGTGTATGTACACTGTAAAAACTAAAGGTTCCTGGAGGCACCTTTTGGTGTTCTTCACTCTGCCACGCCGGCGGAACCCTCTGTGGAACCTCTAGGCACCCTTTCAAAAGGGGTGGTTCTATAAGAAGCTTTAACAGTTCCTGGAAGAACCGTTTTATTAAGAATGATCAGGAACCACCATGCGAGCTTCGAGGCACCATTTC
>JAUCNO010000663.1:7682608-7725218 GCA_032353835.1 Enteromius viviparus
ATCATTTTAAACTCAGACAAGTCATGATTGTATATTGAATCAAAAGGCATAATTTGTGTGTAACCTGAGCTCAATAAAATAAAAATTGAAAGTAAAAAGTCTAACAGTATTTATGAACTTGATTTTTCATTTTACAACAACATATATATTTAAGTAATGGCAAAAGGTCCCATTAATCACTTTTTAGAGTGTACTGTACCTTGTATGCAACATCAGAAGTTTTTGAAAAGAGTGGAATTTCCTTCAAGTAAAAGTGTGGAGGATTCATCTGGTCTTCATTGGTCCCCATGAGGTGACTCAATGTAGAATAAATCAGCATGCTTTAGGCCTGAAATGACTGAAATCTTCATCTTATGTGAGTTGATATTTTATGTTGCAGGCAGCCCTATGCTGGTGCTTTATCACCATTATTAAGAAGTTGAAGTTAATATTTTGTCACGTGAGAAATTCTTATTTTCTTTCAGATGATGTAACTGCTGTAATAAAGCCTATATCATAGTAACTTGTCATTCTGTTTTTATTTTGTTGATGATTGTTGAACACCTAGGCTTAAATTTCATTTGAGATATTTTAGTAAAACCATAGTTAAACGATGGTATTACAACCATAGTGAATTTGTGGTACTTTAAAACCATGGTTCACACCAAAAAAACCTGGTTTCTACAGCCAAAGCTTACTATAGTATAACTACAATATAACAATATAAAATTCAAAAACCGCACCAAAAAAACACGGTTACTACGGTCATAGTTAACCACAGTTTTACTATAGTAAAAACCATGGTCAATTTTATAAGGGAATGCTTTTGAGATGCATTTTAAGTCTGCTCAAACCAGGCCACATTCCAGTTGAAATTGGACAGAATATAAAATAAAATAGAGCGTACTAAGATATGACATTGCAGTGTATTAAGCAGTTCATTAGGCAATGTACACATATTACTCTGATTAAATTAGGCTCTTTAGTCAACTTTATATGCAGATTATACTTTTTATTATTTTTATCTGACCTGCAACGCTTAGTCTCTGATGCCCTTAAAATGAATCACTCCAAATATAATACCTCTCAATCCAGGTGGTTCTAATATTTATTATACATTAAATAAGTATGCGCTGAGCTAAGATCAACCTTATATATCATTTCAAAAGTTTATTATATCAAGATGAATGTGAGTGAATGTGTCACATTAATTATTGAAAAAGGTTAAATTCTTTTAAAAAACAAATTGGAAAGTGGATGGGGCTATACCCTAATTTTAAATGGTAGCATTGGTCCTGCTCTCGGTTGTGAAATTTATGGTTTGATCCTTGTTCACAGTCTTCAAAACTCGAAACTAAAAAGAAAAAGAATTCATTTCACCAACTTGTCTGCAAGATTTTTTGTTTATTTTCTGGTCTTTCTTTTATACACTCCTAAAATATAAAAAAAATATAGAAGCTTCATTTTGCTCTAAAACTGCATCCCATATACTCAAAACTTTTATTTGGCACAATTTTAAATTACTTTGTGGACAAACGGTTGTACAGTCATTTTGGGCTCTAAAAGTTATTCTAATGTTAAAATCACATGACAGGAGAAAAAAACAATGCACAAAGAGCTGCTATTGTTGAATAATGACTCTCAATTTCCACTAAATTAGACTGGAAATTCCTCCCTCAACTCCTGCCAACAAACTTGGCAATATTCTCACTGTCATCAGCATGAACCAATCATGCTAAACCTAGCATTTTGTCTATGTCGAAAAATTATATATATATACATATACATAGACATATATATATATATATATATATATATAAATATATATATATATATTCATTCAGATGAGGAGATTGTAACGGAACGGACGAGATTGGTGGATCCAAATGCAAAGTTTTATTCACAGGCAGGGTTAAACATCCGCAAACAGATATAGTCTAGGTACAATACAAAGATAATGTAAAACAAGGAGACTGTGCTAAACAGTAAGTAAAACTCTGCGACAAGAGCAAGATCTGATTGTGTGTTATATAGTCTGTGTGATTTCATTCAGGTAAGCATGTGATTGGCGACAGATGCACGTGTGCAATCAGTGCAATGAATGATGGAAAATGTAGTCCAGGGAAAGTGCAGCATTCTGTGACATAGACTGTAAAAAAAAGATAGACGGTGTGCCTTCATTCACTTTCATTGAAGAAATGCTTACTGAACATTGTCCCAATATGGTGAGGCTATTTTGTGCTGATTTGAGTCTGCAGTCTAGTCCCAAAAACACTAACCCTTATATTAATCTTGTGCAAATACATGTAAAAACACTTATTTTCAACATTTAGTACTGGAGTTTGATGCAAATCATACTGGAAACTCCTCATATATACCTCACTTTTGTCCCCCTTAACAGAAGTAAATAAGTATTTTTTACAATATATACGCTAACAGATTTTGGTATTCATATAATATATACAGTAGCCTTTTACTGCCAGATGGCTATTACGTTATTGGCTTTTGGAGGGTTTTCCTAATGTCTGGGAAAGGAAATGCAGAGGCTATATTTCTTCTCATGTCCCAGTATACAGGCTTTAGCCAATATTGTTCTCTGCCCTTAAGTGCCACCCATGCTGAAGATCATTGATCAAGTCAAATAATTTAATTTAGTCCTGCTTTTGTGCTCTGAGATAGGTCCACCTGACATTTGGTGCAGCACTGAGTGAATGGCGATCTCTAAAGATGTCGGAATCACAGAGCAAGTGACATACTGTATATACAAATTTTTTCCTCTGACACTTACAATCATATTCCTCATAAGTAGAGATGGAAAAAGCAGCATACATATGATTTGAAAAGACCAAGTGGAGAAAACTGTGAGGCTATTGCTTAAAGGAGTCATCCGGTCCTACATGCACTTTTACAAGCTGAAATGTGTGTTGGGAGTGTGTGTACACAACCACTCTAATAAAGATCCACCAGTAGTTTTGTTTTAATGTAATAAAAATAAGTTGCCCCTTCTGAAATGCATGTTGGTGTGGCGTCACACCGACAGAGGCCCCTCCCACAATTGTTGATTGACAGCAGCATGTCACACAGACTGTAAACTGGCATCATACATCAGACCCGCCATCAGACCGAGATGAGATTGAGGTGTTTTGTTGTTGAATGTATTAATGAACATAGCAGTAGTAATTTATCTTCCGACATCTGAGTGACTGAAGACACAGAAGAGTAATGTTACACTTGGTTCACAAGTGCACATGAAATTTAAAATAATGACATGTAGGCCTACATATAAATAATTTGTATATATTGTATTTTTATAATAAACCACTTTGTAAGCACTTTCTTTGTGTGTCATATAGAAAGAGAGACTTAACCTATTGTCCATTGTTGTGTTCATGATAGGGAATTCACTGACTTATTCCCAATGATAACAATAATGAGAACTTTATAATAAAGTACATAAAATAAGCATGTTTTAAGCAGGAGCTCTCACTACAACCAGGAATGGTCGTGCTACCTCGGTTCTGTCAACACTGTATTGCACTGCATGCATTTAAAAAACCCTAATTATTACTTACTAAGCGATGAATGGTTTAGCTCCTTCGAACTGAATGCATTATAGTCCTTCACATATATTGAGATTTTAAAATTCTAGCCAATTGATAATACCTAGAATATCAAAATTAACGGCTGGTTGTATATGCTTTTGCTATGTTCATCTAAACTCTGGAACAGACAGCTTTGTTCAGATGCTGTCAGTTTAAATCCAGATTAAAGACCCACCTTCCATTCACATTAGCCATTTTAAATTTCAAATCCATTAAAGGGTAGCTAGCCTGCATAAATTAGGTCAACTGAAACAGAACACTTCCCATAACACCCAATGTACTTGTTACATCATAATAAGAATTGCATTCATATCATCCGGTTTATCCTTATTCCAAAATCACAGCAGTCAGTTTTATACAGTCCATTTCCAGATCAAATGACAGATCAGCACCTAAAGACAATCACAACTGGATGTAAGCAGAAACCATGACAACAGGACAAGCCCCAGAGACAGATCCCCTGTGAAGACATCATTGACATGGCAGTCATTGGTTTGGCCAGAGTAGAACACGATAAGATAGCTATACAATCAAGTCTGGTAGTTTTTTTCTCTATTTCTGTCACCAATGAAAAGTGGGTTCCTTGCCATTGTTGTCTCTGGCTTGTTTAGTTGCGGACACTTGGTATTCGGCAGTATGACTGAATTGATTGTACTGACATTATTGAATGCATTATTTGTGTACTGTTTAAAAAATAGCAATAGAAGTATAGTTTGCACTGTGTGTACTAATTGTACTTTGTATTGATTGTACTGTTATTTAACAACATATGACAGCTGCCAAAATATCTCTCCAAAATCTTTCAGTAAACAAAACAGCACATGCAATTATAAATGTGTTCCTCACAGCCTCGTTATTTGAAAGTTCAATATGGCATCCATTGAATTAATCATCAGATCAAGGGCTCAACTAGACTGTACAACATTAACCTTTCCACATCTCCAATGTTTTTCTGACTTCTGGTCTTTACTTTTTAATAGATGTGTGACTGCATGTGAGTTGAGTGAATATGTGGTGTGAATCGTTGGTACATTTAATTTTCCTCCAAACAGGAATGGTAATGATCACTGGAGCTCTATTTTTCATGCTGAGTGGCTGTCTACAGATGGACTTTTTTGTGACAGCATAGGATGGTTTACTTTTCTAATTCAGAAATGAGGCATGAAAGCCCAGGTTAATGGGAAGCAAGGTGTGAGAATCTGGAAACTAGTTATGTGTGATCATTACACATGATATATGTGGCAGAAGGATGTCATTAGAGATGTCAGTGGGGTACAGATAATCTACACAAACAGCAGTCAGTTTGAAATAATGATGAGTGTAATGAGACTATTTGGCTGGTACACAAGTCAAGAGGGGGGATTTTTGTTATAGCAGGCTGTTGTTTGACCAATTCTGAACGGGAACAGCATTACAAAGAACTTTTGATTCACAGTTTTTATATGACACTGCATGTCCTCTTTAATGATGAACTAGACTGCATGGAGAGTATTTTTTTTCCTACACTGCGGATGTAGCATATATCAAATGCAGATAACACAGTGTCATATAAAACCCTGTCATGGCAGTTCCGCATTTTTAAGGGACATTTATGAGAGGAAATTTTGCTTTGCTCTTGTGAAGGTTCAGTGAAGCGGTTCTATTTGCATGGGGGCAGAGTGGCAAGCAAGATTAGATATGAATGTGATTGCTAATTACACTTTAGCAACCAAGACTCTGTGAAGTTTCACATATTTGCATATCACAGATAATGTGTAATTAAAGAAAATGAAAATCCAAAACTAACTTAATTATTATCTTTCACTGTGGTTGTTTATTATTTTTCCACCTTGTAACATATTCAGTGGGCTGTGTGAGGTGAAGGGTGAAGGCTGGATTCTATTGCCCACCTCTCCTGAGCATCATAACTCAGCCAGCTGTCGTTTTGCCAATGAATGTAAATTAAAGAAAAGCTTGCATAGTACTGAACAGAGCTTAATGATGCGGGACAGTGACCCATTCCTGGAAATTTCATTCTCAGTTTACGTAAAGGAGCACTTCTTGTTTACGGAAATACCAACCCATGACTAATTTTTTATACTGGAAAATGTAATTAACCACCACTAAATCAAAAGACGGTTGTTTTTTTACTGCCACTAGACAGTAAATGCTAGCCCGTGTGAAAATTAAGGCTAGTGATATTAAGCAATCTTAATTGTAAATCACTGGTTTATTGATGAATAATAACAAAAAAAATATATAGGGGACCTGCAAACTGTTTATGAATAGGCATATTTATTATAAATTTTATTGATAAAAAAAGAAGGTGCAGAAACAATTATTATTCAGAAAATGCTATTATGATATTAGTTTAATTTTTTTTTGTTTGTTTGTAAAATATGCTCCAACAGTTTTATTACCATTTTGTAAAATGTAGTTTAAAGTGTATATGATGTTATTAGCTAGAAAATAAGAAAGACAGAAATATAAAATAATGAAATTGGTTAATCATGAAAATCATGCTAAGTTAATTCATCTATTTTATTTCATTATGTTATTTATTATAAATATCTAAATTTGCCTACTTGGTTGAAAAAAAATGGGTGAAATAAATCTAGAAAGAAAGAAATAGCCAACAAAATAATTAATAATGAATAAACTTTAATTTGTTCATAGTAAATAAAACATGCTCAGTTAATTCATATTTTTTCATATATTTACTTAAGAAAGAAAGTATAAAATAAAGTATAACAATATAAAATAACTAAACTGAATTAAACTGTTAATCGTGAATTATGCATGCTCCGTTGTTTCATTTGTTAAACTCTACGTTACTTGGTTAAAAAACAGAAAAGAAAGAAAAGCAACCCGTCTCTCTCTCTCTCTCTCTCTCTCTCTGTCTTTTTTTTTTAATCAGGAAGGAAAAGACGTAGTGAAAAAAAAACGTCGTTTCATTGGTGGAGCGCGAGTTGGTGGGCGGGCCTGACGCATGTGTTTACTAAGCCCAATCAGTGATTGGATATTTGTTTAAATGCCTTTGGTCTGATTGGTCTGCAGTTTGTCACTATTGACCAATCTTTGCCAAGCGGAACTATTTGAAAATCGTGGCGTGCGTATCACAATGAATGAACAGCTGGTGTTGTGACTCGCTGTTTAAACAGTGTACGAGAAAGGTAAGTTAGGCTTCTACGTTAAATAAACATGTATTTGCGTGAGCTTTATGGTCGATGTCAAGTTGCAGTTGGGATTAATGTCAGCTGTGTGTGAATATTTGATATTGATAAAATGATTTTACATTTTGCTAATTATTTAAATTTATAAACCAAGCCCTCTATGAACCCAGACTCGATATTACTATGACAAATTAAGTCATAAGTTAAATCAATCAAACGCTTTAAGCGGTGCATTTATGTTCTCTTCAGGTAAAATGTTGGGACACATTGAACCATCTGAGCTTCAGTGCACCGTGGCAGTGGAGCGCTTGAATCCAGCGGGTCAAGCCATCAAACGGCAGCTTATTCGCAAAGCCGCCGTTACTTTAGGGCGGAATGAGTTTCAAGAGATAATCCTGCGGATTCACGATGGAAAAACTCCACAAAATTTCATGCTGCGCGATTTCCAGCTCTTTACGCGCTTTGCTAAGGACGGTAAATGCACTGTTAAATTCATCCCCGAAAGCACACAGGTACTGGTATCTGATTGTCCACCGGATCGTTTGAAGATGTTTCTGAAGACGCTCAGCATCAAACATCAAGCATCCCAAGGCACAAAGCCTATGAGTAATCGGGATAAACTACGAGCTGGCCTTCCTAGAGCGTTTGAGACTCTCAGTCCACTCCAGCTTAAAGATGTGCAGAAGGCCAACGAGATTAGAAGTAAAGTGAATGCACCAATCCAACCCAAAGGTCCTTCAGAGAGATCTGTCAATAAGGCCCTGGGTGAAAGGAAGCAAGTAAAAAGACCCAGACCTGATTGTGATGCTAGTCCGGTATGTTCATCCATTTGTACACGACACGTTCACAAGCGCTTATATTTATATTTGGTGGTGGTAGTATTACTACATTATTAAAGTAAGTTAATTCAATAAAATCTCTTGATCTGCACTGCATTCAGCAAATTTAAATAATTTTGACAGTACAGTAAATGCATATTAATGTATGTGTATTAAAATATTCACTAAATTTGATCAAGTTAGAAACCAATTAATTTTAGTAATCAGTCATATTTCAACAACAGCGTGTGAAGGTTTAATGTTATTCTGTCATGCATTTATCAGAATTATGGACTAAGTTTATAAATCAAACAACTGCTGAAGGAAAAGTTACCATTGGCTAGCTTCGGTGCATTGCATTAAATGGACACATTTGTTTAATATTGTACAGGGTCCCTGCCAAATAAATAATTATCTGCTGTTTAGGTTAAAGCACTTCATCCCAATAAGAAGCCTGTATTGGTTCTACCTGTGGCACAAAATCTCAGCAAAGAACAAATTGCAGTTCTCAATGCAGTCTTGAGTGGCAAGAATGTGTTTTTCACCGGCAGCGCAGGTATTATATTAATTCATTTTATTTATGCATGGCCGCATATTGTTTTATATAGAGCTCTTTTTACTTAATTGCTTTTTCAACAGCACTGTTCATGACTTTATTTTAGGTACCGGAAAGTCCTTCTTGCTCAAAAGGATTATAGGCTCCCTGCCTCCAAAAAGCACATATGCAACAGCAAGCACAGGTGTTGCGGCTTGTCACATAGGAGGGACCACTCTGCACAGTTTTGCGGGTTAAAAAAATTTACATTTCTATGAATTATAGGGCAATGCTTTCTCCAGTCCTCTAGATGCGTTGAAGTGAGAATGGGTCAGTAATGTTTGCATGCTTTCGCTCATGTCTCAATGCACAATGCAGCTGCTAGCAAATGCAAACACGTAACATATGTTCAGCAGAAAACTCTATATTATATAGTTAATGGTGGCACATGGGATATGGAATGTTTTTTTTTTTGTAATCAGGTATTGGTTCCGGCTCTGCTCCTCTTGAACAATGTATTGAGCTTGCTCAGCGTCCTGGAGTGCTGCAGCACTGGACGTCTTGCAAACACCTCGTTATTGATGAGATTTCAATGGTGGAAGCGGAGTTCTTTGACAAACTGGAAGCCGTAGCCAGGTGAACCACACACAAAACTGTTCATGATACCAATTTATTCGAGTGCACTTAATTTTCCACATGGGTAAAATTCAATTTAACATAAATTAATGTGGTGATAAAGGTCTTGTTGTTGTTGTTTTTAACGGTTTAGTAGTTTCATTTAATGTGATTAGTTGCATCTGATGTTGTCATTTTCTCCTAATGAACACCAGGTGGCAGATGAATATTTGAATGTGATTTGGATCAGATTTAGCAATTGAATTCAAAACATTCCATCAATTCTCAAATCCCAGTTTAGTAAATGTTTGTAAATCTTTTAGAAGAAGAGTAACAATATAAACATTTTGTAAAACAAAATGCAACCAGAGTTGCATTATTAAGCAAGTGTAATCTGTGTATTATGTGCTTTAGATCCATCAGAAGATCCACTGAGCCGTTTGGAGGGATTCAGCTGATAGTGTGTGGAGATTTTCTTCAACTTCCACCTGTAACGAAAGGAAAGGACAAGGCACGCTTTTGTTTTCAGGTACTGCTTTCCTCATTCACACCAAGAATAATTATATTTGTTTCCACACCGGCAAATAATTATTTTGTTTGTTATAAGCATATTCTGCTACTACTTTATAGCTGCCACTTCACATTCTGGTGTGATATTGTTCCTTTGTGTCAATATTATTTATTTTCTTTTCCTGTAGAATTATAATTAGTTATTAACCTCATTGTGAACAAGCCTTTAGTCTTTATATGACTTTGGTTAAACCCTTTAAAGCAAAAAGTTCAATCAAAAATAATTTTTCAAAAAATCCTGATATTTGTCCCTACATGACAAGCTATTGGCATTTCATAAAGTTCCTAAATTTTAAAAGCGATTCGTATGAATCGAGTGTTTTAATCTAAATCTTCTGAAGAGAACAGATCACTCTGAACAGATTTATTGTAGGCTTAACATTACCTAAACATTAACTACAAAGAGATTCATTTTGGTGGAACGGATTTTAAATTGTGAATAAATTTAAGGTTTAATTAAAAAATCTTTTTTTGGTGTAAAATAATGGCCTAATAGAACACACCAGTTTTATTCTTCTCGTGTGTGTAATTACAGTTTTGAGTATCTCCTGTCTACATGTCTAAGAATAAGATAAGTACATTTTTGCCTGTAGTCGAGAAGCTGGCGGAAGTGTATCCACATGAACATGGAGCTGATGGAGGTGCGCAGACAAACAGACAAGGCCTTCATCTCTCTCCTCCAGGCTGTGAGAGTGGGCAGGTACCACTTATTACATACATCCACAGTGAATTGCTGTGAGTCACCAGCTCTGAGTGTTACTGAGATAAAGTCCATGTGGTTCAGGGTCTGGGGTTTTATTTTGTTTTTTCTCTTTACAACCTAAGGTGGTTCTTGTAGAAGGGATTTGAGTGTTTATATGTATTGTAGTAGGGAACTTTTAAGCTCCATCTTGTCATCAATCAAGCTGTCAATTTATTCAGCGGATCATCTTGATTGGTCCCCTTCTGTAGAGTCACAGAGGATGTTACTGCACAGCTACTAAAAAGCGCCTATCACAGCATCGAAAGGGATGGTATCCTAGCAACCAGGCTGTGCACACACAAGGATGATGTGGAGCTCACTAATGAGAATAAACTCAAACAGTTACCAGGTTAGTCATACAGAAATATTTTCAAGCTGTAGATGGTTTGCTGGTTGAATCAGCTGGTAGATGTTCTGGCATTGCTATGAAGTGAGTGGTATTGAGTGAGATCCCAGAAATAGAAATAACTATTAGAAATCTGCCATCTGATTCATAAGTGACGATAAAGCACTAGAAACCTAAGACGATGTGTAGGAGTACATTATTTAGTTTTAAAAATGCACAAACCGTAAGATACACAAATTACGTTTAATATTTATGTAGTGTCTTATGTGTTTGTTCTGCAGGGGTCATGCGAGTGTTTGAGGCTGTTGATAGTGACCCGATGCTGTTTCAAACAATTGATGCACAGAGTCCAGTGAGTCGACTGTTACAGCTGAAAGTGGGAGCTCAGGTAGGTGTTTCCCAAAACCCTTACTGGCAAACATTTGAATTTACCAATCAAGAGCAAATGTTGCAAGAAACGTTTTACTATTACAGGTCATGCTCACTAAAAACCTGGATGTCCAGAGGGGTCTAGTGAATGGAGCCAGAGGAGTAGTGGTTGACTTTCAGCCAGGCAATCAAGGTACGACTGACTGTATAATCTGACTGGCGCTTCTAACACAACCTTTTTGATTTGTCACTTTTACATGCCTATCTTCATGAAAATGGGTACATCTAAAAAATAATGTCTAGGTTGTATTTTATTACAAAATCAGAAAGAGCTATTGTTTAAAATAACCAGAAGTCAGTGTTTAGGACCATTAATTGATTTGTGACCTCATGCTGTTTGAATGTAATTAGCCATTATTACTAACTTAATTTACACTGACTAATACTAATAATTTGTTTTTGTAATTAAAGCCTTTTTTTCCTCAGCATTTTTCATAATGTAGTACACAATTTTAAAAGACACCAATTACATTTTATTTTATTTATTTTTCCTACTGACTTCATGAGATTTTTAGCTTAATATCACTGTTTTTGTATCTGGCTGGCGTATTTCAGAGGGTATAAACATTTTGTGAGATGTTGTGGCACACCATCATTTGTGACCCCCCCCGTCCTCTTGCAGGTCTCCCTCGGGTACGTTTCCTTTGTGGGGCTGTTGAGGTAATGAAGAGAGAGCGCTGGATGTTTAAAGCGTCAGGGGGGCTGTACCTGAGCCGACAGCAGCTGCCACTGAAACTGGCCTGGGCCATTTCAATCCACAAGAGTCAGGTGAGATCTATTGTCATGTCCCACCATGAGTCATTTTGCATGGGTAGTAAGCTACAGTCTCAAACCTGTATCAACTGTACAGAATGAAATGAATTTTACAAAATTGTGCCGTTGATCTCGTACTGCCCCAGAGGAAATTATCATATGAATTAATTGAAAACGCTAATAAAATAAAAATGACTTGGCTCAGGAAAAGTGTTTTTGTGAGCAGGTGGTTTGGTATGGTTCTAGGGACATGTTTACCCATCTTTTCTAACTATGTGCCTTCTGCGCTGAACTGTCAGAGTTACTGCTTTTTAGCTCATCAGCTGTCAAATGTTTGAGAAACCTTGCTTGTGTCCCAATGCTCAGTAGAGGAACTGCGGAAAATATTAAATAAATTCCTCATGGCCATATGGGTCTGACACTCTCCAGTGTTACATGCCAACAGTGGCTTGATTTGATTTTAGCACTATAATTGGCAAAAGCAAATGTACATTTTATTAAAGCAATAGTTCAACCCAAGATGAAAAATCCTTGTTTACTCATCCTTATGTTATGTCGAGTGGTTTTTGCAAAGGGAATGGCAGTTTTGTTTTTATTGACCAGACCATTTTTGTTCCCATTGACTTTAAATTCTGTATTGTTTTTGTAATATTGTAAAATGTGTTTTTCTAAAAGTGACTTGTTAAATTTACTGGTTTATGTCTTCAAGCTACAATGTTTGTTTTTTGTTCACTTACAACAAAAACAGTACTAATGCTGAACATCCCCAACCATCCAATTGACCACCTTATTTATCTTTTTTTCATTGTCTTTTAATATTCAGTGTCAAATGAATGTCGAAATTTGATAGCTAGAGTGCTAATTATCTACTGATGAACCTTTTTAGTACAGGGGTGTTCGTTCCTGCTTCTGGTGGGCCACTGTCCTGAAGTGTTTGGCTCCAACTCCAATTAAACACCTGAAATGGCTATTCAATGCTTCAGCAGGGGTGGATTAAATTAACAATTTACTTTGTTGGCTTTGACGATGAGAGAGCCTGGATATCCAATACCATAAACCAAATCAAACTGATTGTTGAATGAAATTCATGCTGGGTTTCTTGATTGCTGTGTTTAGGGCATGACTCTGGATTGTGTGGAGATCTCGTTGGCACGTGTGTTTGAGAGTGGCCAGGCCTATGTTGCTCTGTCACGGGCCCGGAGTCTGGAAGGCCTGCGAGTGATGGACTTTGATCCGCGAGTAGTGCTGGCAAACCAGGATGTGCTGCTCTTTTATAAGAGACTGAGGAAAGAGAGACTCCTCATGCAGGTCAGTTCACCCTGGACAATTACTCTGTTCCTCCGATGAATACACTTTTCTCTGTTAGACCAGACTGGCTCAATTTAAAAGATAAATCAAAATTATTTTAGATTGGCTAATAAAAGTCCCCCCAGGAAGCTCAAATTACTGAATGATTTTACAGTAGTTAGAATTGGAATTCCTTAATTTCAACAAGGCTTACATTGATGTAGGAAGATGGTTAAAGGTCTCTGATTGTAATATCATTCTCTTTCCCCAGTCCTCAATGAATGACTTTGTTGGACAGAGCAATAAGGAGAATTCTCGTTGGTGAGGTGATGTGAAACTCATTTTCATATGCACTGTGTGCATGAACGAATCGGGGATATGAAACTTATTGTAGTTCAGTTATGATTTCTTATTGGGTAAATTATGATACTCTGCTTTTCAACTGAGCAATTATTTATTTTTATACAGCTTGCCAAAACCCTGTTTTATGTGACCATGTATTTCTTTTTAATAAAATCTCTTTGTTTTTATACATGTTTTGGTTTTATGAAAGTGTCAGGTTTTTATGCATTTCATCTGAGCGATGCATTTTGCTTGTGGCAGTGGTTTTCTAATTGTAAATGAATCTTATTACTGCTTGGTATGTTTAAATATTCTGGCTTGGATTGTGGTTCATCCTGTAACAGCATACATTAGTCAAAACAGTACAGATAGTTTCCCTTTGTCAGCTTCAGCGAGATGCTTCAAAAGAATCTTGTTGGTTAAACTTCCATGGATTATCATCCTGTCGTCTGCCAACATAGAACACACTTTCATGGGCTGTTCTTGCTTGTTCACAAGACTGTTGTAGCAAATACCAAACAAGGTTTTTCCCTCCATCAAAAGAAAATGCCAAATATAAAGCTATTACATTCTCACAGTGACAGAAGGTTTAAGGAGAAACTAGCAACTAAAATGCAATGTCTACTGCCACCCTGTGAGACTATGTGTAATTGCAATTAGGTCTACTCACAAAATGTTCTTGCATTCAACTGCTTTATTTACAGAAAAAATTCTAAACACGTTCATAAGACATAGCAACTGATACATAAACTGGAACTAAATGAGACCAATTTTTTAATTTTATTTTTAAGGAAAAAAAACCTGTGAACAAATACTGGTATTACACTATTGGTGTTGTTTGTGCTGTATATTTAAATCCACATCTGCTGCTAGAAGCTCCACTGGAAATTCTGTATAAGTTTTTTTTGTGTAACACGTTTTTTTTTCTTAATTCTATATAACAAATACAATGTAAGGGCCACAATATCATTATTGAATCGTAATGCTTTATATAACCATTTTAATGTCTTTGCAAAGTAAGCATCAAGTACTTAAATACATGTGTATATAGTACGTTTTGTACAACACTATCCTATTCGATATTTAACAGGAGCACTTGTTTATTCACCAAGTGCTCCTTGAATATAACAAATATAATTCTAAGAGATAATGTAGTATCTCTGCTATGATGAAGGTTATTAAAGGTATTATAAATAAGAATGTTATTGGGTGATGCAATAAACCTCAGTATAAGCCCCTTATATCCATGAGTTAAGCCAATTCGCCCACAAAAAAAGAACAGTTCTGGAAAGTTCTCGAGTTATATAATCTCTTTATAAAGGCCCACATTATATTGTTGGTATCATTTTGCTAGTTATTTCTTTTTATGTAATCGTATGTATTAATAAATGCGCGAATATTATGAAACCGAGATAATAATTGAAACCTGTTTGTAAATTCAAGAATAGGTTTGCTACACTTTTTGGGTAATTGCTTGGGTAAATAATTTGTTAGATGATGTTTTGTTTTATTTTAAATGTTACTTTATTATAGTGGATAAACATAAAATGCGATAGCGGAACCAATGAGCACGCAAACAACGGACTCTTTTTGATGATACACAAACATGGCAGCGTACGTGTGCACGAGATTTTGTGTAAGCAAATCTAAAGACTCGATTAGATTTATTCAGCGACGGTATCGAGTTAAAACTAAATGGGTAAGTAAAGCGGTTGCATTCATTTTCAACATAAAAGTGATAGTAATAGATAACAATGTGATATCGCGTTCCTCTATATTAGGCAGCAACAAGGCCCAAGTTCCCAGCCACTGAACTTGCTCTGCACAACTTTGACACAAGCTACAGTGTTCTGTTAAGGGACCTATGGCCCTCTGTTAGAGTTGCCATGCTGTGTGAACAAAAGTATGGAGCGCTGATAAACAGTTTCTCTTCAGCACACAATACAATAGCCGAATTAGAGGCTCAAGGATGTAAAGACTTCATCGGTATTGACTTCACCAGAAATGAAGTCCATCAGTCTTCAACAAACTCACACAGAGATTCAACGGAGATGGAACCTGCTGCTCTTCAACCCAGTATAAGTCCTCATATAAAATGTCTTGTTTTCCCCAAAGGAGACATAACTAGATTTAAGCCAGCTGGGTGAGGATTATTAAAAATCTAATTTCCTCTGTTGTGTCCAAAGTCGATTATGTTTAATATATCTGTCCTGTTAACTTAGACCTGACGGCAATGGCATATTGGAATATTATCTTCTGGATGCTGCCTCGGTGTTGCCTGTTCTAGCCTTGGATGTCCAGGCAGGACACACAATATTGGATTTATGTGCAGCTCCAGGAGGGAAGACTCTTGCTCTCCTGCAGACTCATTCAATCAGTATGTGAACTGCTGTACTGCTAACTCTCTCTAAGTGTTTTAATAAAAGAGATACAGATGACATATGCATGCAGTTTTCTTTTCCAGGTTATCTGTGGGCGAACGACCTGTCAGGTTCCCGCACAGTGCGATTACGCAGAACTCTTCAGAGCTACCTCCCAAAAGAGTTCCTAGATGAAGACAAAATCCACGTAACTTCCATGGATGGCCGGCGGTTAGGCACGACACAGGAGAAAAGCTTTGACAGAGTTAGTATTGGGAGAATGGCATGTTTTGGGACATAAATAAGAATACCATGTTAAACCAACATACAAATGTTAGGATGGGATTTTAATCACAATATGATTTGATCATGATAAGACAAAAACAGAAATGCAGAGTTTGAACAAAAGATTAGAAAGGTTTCTGTTTTATTGTGTAATTCATGCTGATTCTAGTTTCTACCTTATTATTGATCATTACTTATCGAGACAATAAAAAGTATTAAAGCTAAGTAATAAAAGAGATACAGTATTGTATAGCTGAATTTGATAAAATGACATTTAAGTAAAATATAGTTTTATCTTAGTTGAATGTAAAAATGTCAGTCACAGCAAGGATGTACACTACTGCTCAAATGTTTCGGGTCTAGATGATTTTATTTAAGAAATGCATACTTTTCTTTCAGGCAAAGACACATTACGTAAAAAACTGACACCAAAGATAGAAGTAAACATTGTAACAACAGAGTATCAAATATAAAACTCTTTTCAACTCTGGTGATAACAAGAAATGTTTCTTGAGCTCCAAATAAACACATTAGAGTGATTTCTGTCGGATATTGTGACACAGAAGACCTTTGTCATCACATGAACGGCTGTAAAAAGATTTTCCACTTTACCAACACCATGTATATTCTTGTATGTCATGAGTGATGTCACTAACGTTTCAAAAACATCTGGTATTTGTGTGGTGACAGCCAAGCATATGATAGCAGCCTAAATCTAGGCATTGTGCTCAGACCTTAAGTTCATCTTCCATCTTTTTACAGGTGCTTGTAGATGTCCCCTGCACCACAGATAGACACTCTGCAATGGTGGAAGAGAACAATATTTTTAAGAGGTCCAGGACCAAAGAGAGACAGAAGCTTCCCCTTTTGCAAACACAGCTGCTCCTGTAAGCAATTTTTTTTGCTGTAAAAATATGATCCAAAATCAAGGAAAATAACAGTAAATATACATAAATATGAGTGAAGTTTAATGTGTGAGGACCACATAGATGGACTTTGTCACTGGAGAATACAAAATTGTGTTTTTTATTACATTACAATATTTATTTTTGGGGTGAACTGTTCCTTTAATAATGTCGTAACTCTATTATTCAGACTGACTGTGAACTGGCTTCTAATCAATTCGATTCATATTCTGTTCAGGGCAGGGATCCAGGCCACGCGACCAGGCGGAAACATAGTGTACTCTACTTGTTCCCTGTCCCAGCTGCAGAATGAGTGTGTCGTACAACAGGCCATAAATCTCTCTCAGCAGGAGCTGGGAATCACAGTGCAGGTTCAGGACCTTAGATGGTTTGCACAACGCTTTTCAGACACTTTCCACTTTGCACCACAGTTAAGTGTCGGGGAGTTGGTTTTACCACACCTGTGTGCTAACTTTGGACCAATTTATATGTGTAAATTGCAACGAATTAGCTAGACGGGCATTCAGATATTAGCCCAACTGACATCATCACGTATTTGTGCTTCAGTAGTGCCCCCTAGTGACCAGATTTGAGGCTTTTCAGCCTATTCGACTGACATAAACCCACCTTGAAAAATGTTATTGTTGTACATAAAAGTCGTGTCATATTTATTCTTTTGTAAATTATTTGATTATCAAGTTTATTAAAGTTAAATATGACGCAAAAAGACCAAAGCAGTCTTGTTTTTACAAATTGACTCTACCCTCCTGTGTAGAACATTTAAAAAGCTAAAGCCAGCTTTCATTCTATGATAACAGATGATCTGGTTCATGCATGGAGCCCGCAGCAGTTTTGAGAATGTTTTTGAAAACAGAATCCCGTTTACTTTCTTCCAGGTTTTCAGGTTTGGTCAGCAGGGGGCGGCCACGTACCGTTATAGAACTGAATGAAACACATGAGTTTGACACACATTGTGACATTCAGCATGTTTCAAACAGCCTGTCATAGTATTCCTTTTGAATGTTAGGTTTATTTATATTAATGGAGCAGTTCATTAGTAAGAAGGATGCACAGAAATGAACTTTTTTTTGTTGTTGTTAGCAGTATCCAATCATTATTATTTTCAAGTTTTAAATATTTTTTAATAGTTTAAATGTAACATTTTCACGTAATCTCTCAATTAAAATCAGGGCCTAAAAGCTGAATGTATAATTATTAAATTTTCCGTTTAATAGTTGTATTATTTAATTCAATAATAATAGTCTCACGTGGCAGGACTTGACTGAATCTGGTCGAAAATTCAAATATGAGCTTCTCACAAACACATTCGGATTTAGGCATTTTGATTGAGTATATATTAACATATTCATTGTAAGGATAAAGAGTCTCCGTGAGCAAGACAAGCAACGCTCTTGTGAATGCTGTGTGGGCTGATGTGTCCGCAGCACTTCTACACCTAATGTTTGCACTCCCAATGTGTCGTTTAGATTTGGCATCAGAGGAGTGTTTTGTTTTCTGCTAGCATATAAAAGGTTCAATTTTCCCCCGGTTGTCCATGAACCTTGCGTCTATTCCGGGCAATGTAGCATGAAAAGGTGTGCGCATTTTAGGAAGAGGGGCTGACGAGAGCCATCGACTCCCCGCTATCATTAAGCTGCTCGGAAACTGTTCCATCGGTGCCAGAGTCGAGATTGGCCGAGCAGTCGTTTACTCGCCGGCTTCTCGTTGAACATTAAGGACGCAAGAGGATACTAAAATGGGATGCTTTCCCCTCGTTTTCCCCTTCGCCTTTTATTCCACAGATGAGTGCAGATAATTTTCTGTGCGATTGTGAGTGATTACTGTATTACCGCGGTAATATAGGGTTATTTGGGAATGCAAAGAGAATTAATGACACATAAAAACTATTTTTGCATTGACTGCCTCTCTCGGCCGGGATATTTCTCCATGCCTGCATCTTGTGATTACCTAAACGTATTGTAAATATGTGTTTCCTATGGGCTTTTACATAAATTTACATTTTTTAACACTCAGGAGACAGAGGGACCATTAGGGACGAGTTATTTTCATCTATACGTTTTATTCATTATTGACTTTGACACTGCTGAGGATGCTGGCATCTGATCATTTGGCAAGCACCTTGCCAATGATGTAAATCGGATGTAGATCTTTGTAATGACAGAAACACGTTGGGAATATCGTCTGGATGCAGAGGCCTTATAATGATGGAATCTCAGATGTCCGTAGGTGGGTGAAAGTCATAACGGCTTCCCCTGGAAAAGGCAAAAATGAGGGGGAAAAAACTACTTATGATTCAATCACACAGGCAGTGTTTTTGCTGGAACTTTTGCAAAGTTTATTTCAAAACTGCAGGGTCACGCTCACTCAAGGTGTGTGTATTAGATTAGCGTACTGGTTAATTACTAAAATAGAACAATTAAAGAAAAATGAACGTTCTATCATCACTTACTCGCCTCTATGTTCAATCCCATGTGAACTCCTTTCTTCTCCTGAACACAACATATTTAAAAATAAAAATGTCAGTGAAAGTTAATGGGGATCAGTGTTGTTTTGGACCTGAAAAAAAAGCTTTAAAAGTAGATTGTTTTGTGCTGGAAAGAAGAAAGGAAGTTATATAGGTTTCGATTAATGATATGGAAGTTTTTTCCCATCCTATATGATTTTATTTTTTCTGCAGAACACAATTAAGTTTAATCAGACCAAGTTTTGATTTTAGTTAACATGGGAACGGAAATTAAAAAAATTATATATTCTGAGTATATTTTTATTTTTGTGTGGACTATCCTTTTGTCATATTAAACATTACAAATATATATATTTTACACATCCAGTCCTCAAATTTTCAAATATAAGATGCCATGGATATCAGTAAATCTCTGTACTCCATGTACTCTAATGTCCACAAGCTGTAACATTGTATTCACATAAAGGTAACACCTGGCCTTAGGTGTTTCAGGGATGAGATATCTGATTGTTGTAGTGGTGTGAAGCTTTGGCCTGAGGGATGTTCTACTGCTCGGATGTCTGTGGTATGAGTCGCATATCTGAAGAGCCCAGCATAAGGCCTCGGCACTCACTCTACAGACTGTGGATCAAGGGTAGCCTGGCCTCGGGGACTTTTTATGATAGGAATGTCAATTTGGAGGCCAGATGTTGAAACCAAATGTCTGTGCATATAATTATTTATTTATATATAATTGTTACAATTAAATTGCATTAAGTATTTTAATCCTGAAATCAAATTCCTGCTAACGACTTTGTGAAAATCTTAAAACAGACTCTAAAATAGTTGTGTAATTTTCATGAAAGACACACAAAGGTCCACTGAAACTGGTATCTGTAAATTATATAATGCCGCAGACATTTGTTTGTATTTTATGGGTATTATATGGTATTTTCAATTAATATTTTTCAGTTATAATTTTATTTAAAATTGAACCCCAAATAAGCATTCTAGTATGATATCTGAAGGATTGTGTGAGCCTGAAGATGTGAGTGGCTGCTGAAAATTCAGCTTTACCATAACAAATAAATTGCATTTAAAAGTATATCAGAATAAGGAGAGTAGTGTAATATTGAAAAAATATATATATCACAATATTGCTGTTTTTGCTCATTTTTAATCAAATACTGTAAATGCAGAATAAGAAAGGATGAGCATAAGACTCATAATGAGCATAATTAGGGTGAGCATCATAAAACAATCACAATTAATTTGAAGATTTGCCTGCATATGGATATCCTGCATATAGTCCTGTTGTCTTTCCCTCTGGTGCCTCTGGTTATTACTGATGCGATGCAGCATTTAGATAATCACAGTTAAAACATTCTGCTGAAACAGCATTCTCTGGACTGCCCCATGATGCTTAGCATGAAGTGCCACACCATACATCTTTTCGCTTAATCTACCATTAAGAAAATAAATCCTCGCAGGCGATGGCCAATTCCCTTTTTTTTTTTTGCCCGTGATTGTCTGCTTTCCCTAAGTCTCACACAGTAGTGAAATGTCTTGCCTAACTCTCAAGTGTCCGGTGGAGACTTAATCCATATGACTGTGTCCTGTATTGAAAGAGTGCTGAGCTTCTCTCCGCATGCCCACAATGCCACTCTCCCCGTCTGAAAGGTATGTGTAGTGTGGCATTGATGTGTAATTACGTGTGACTGAAACAGCGCCTTGGTGACAGGCTCTAGAGTGCTGCAGTTGGCTTGGGTGAGCTCTCCCCAGAAAAGAGGGGTTTTCTTTGCCCTTAAGAGGATTAAGTGGGGTTGTGATAACAGAGGGATAAAAAAGAAGAGAATTGAATCAGAAAAAAAGAGCTGGGACCAAAGAGGGGTGACCTCTCACAACCGAGTTCAAACACCTGTTGTCATCATCCCGTCATCAGCGCTTTCTCAGTCACGCTGCTGCTTTTCTCTCTCTGGTATATTTTAATTTAGGATATTAAAACACATTCATTTGGTTAATAGTTGGCATCTTTCATTTTTTGGCTAATTTCTGAGTAAGCCGTTTTCGTTTCCCGGAGTTCTTTGATGTGTATCTGAGCAATGTGCTGTTGGAGAGATTTACCTCAGCTGACAGCTTGGAGAGTATGTGGCAAAATTGCAGTGCCAGCGGGCTAAAAGAATGCTGGGAACAGGATTAGGATCATATTCTGGCAGTGCCTGTCACTTCTTCAATGGACTGGGGTTCCTTATGGTGGCAGCTTTCATTCTCCATGCAGCTAAAACCAAAAAGGAGAGCATGAGGGAAAGAAGTTTGGATTGAATGGTACACTGTGATTTTTGTGCTAGGCATGCTTGAGGTCCATTTTGTGCTTGTGTGTCTGTAACGGACTGTCTGACAGTGACACCTGATTAAACACTGAGGTGAATTTAGAAACCGCTTAATAATCGAATGCGGATGCTGTGGAGCTTAGCAGTAACAGCTGTTTGTTTTGGTACAGTCTGATTTAAAACCCTCCTGTTGTGTTGGAGTCAGTTTTTCATGTTGGGTAATGAATGTGCAAGTGTCAACACACAGGTGTGTTTTTGGAACAGCTGTGTACATTTTGCTAACTTCTTGTTGGGGTCATATTAATCTCAACTTGTCAAGCGCTACTTATGAAATTTCAGACTCATCTTCTGAGTCAACAGAATATGAATTAGCCTCTTCTAACACAATACAATTAGTTTGAGTCACACACTACAATAGAGGTTTTCTGTTTTTACGTGAAGTGAAGTGTTGCTTTGTATGGAAACCAACGTGGGTGTAATTCTAACCTTGCAGGTCTCATTACATGAGTTAGTAAAGAGGACTTGACCTTGTTGTCATGTAATCTGTATCAAACCCCTGGAGGCTGTTTGTTTTGGTTAGGGAGGCCAATCGCAAAACTATTATAGAGATGCTATTGACACTATTGACTTGCTTAACAATTTTTTCTTCAAGGTAATTGCTGTTTTTCATTGTTGTTGTTGTTTGTAATGAAGCATTCTGCCCTCCCATGTGTGTTTTGATCTTCTCAAAAGGTTGAATGTTAGAACGCATTACAATCAGCTGTATTTAAATATGGCACAAGGCATTTTAAAATGCAGTTAGCAGCCCCATCAAGGGCACTGAGAACATGGTGGCAATGGCATCAAGCCTCTGGTAAAATGCACACAGAGGGGAGACCCTCTTTATGTGAGCAAAGGGCTTATGCATTTTGACAAACCACACTGTTTAAGATATAATAGCGGCATAATCACGGCCCCAGGCTGTCATTCTTCAGCATAATGGCCTGCTTATTCATCTGGGATGGCTTATGTCCCCACAACGGTTTTATTTCCCAAGATTACCTTGTTTTTTTTTCTGTTGTCCTACCTCTCCGATTTTATCACCTTGTTCCTAAGCCCCTAATTCTACCTCACTTTACTTTTGGTGACAAATAATCCATTTATATTTTAATCTAAAAATACAGAATATTTGTTTTATATATACTTTTTTATGTTAAATTTAGCACATTTACAGTCTAATTTGGATTTATTTAATGTGGTGTTTTGATGGTAAAGCAAAGAAAATAAATATATGTCATATATTTATAAAGATGCCCAAGCAATGTTTTATTGAAGTTTTATTTTACAAGTTTTTAAATCTACAATTGACATAGGGAAAGATGTGTATACTTCTGGAACACTCTCCACCAATATAGGCTACAAATTCACCACTTTGTGTGATGTCGTGAGTGACTGTATATTGATGTTCACAGTGACAATGAAAGAGTTACAAAGACGACCAGACTGTATAGGTTAAATAATCTGGGGGAGACGCAGGCAGGGCAGTGCGGCCCACCCAGTACAATCTTACAAAGGGACAGCTACCAGAATCATCACAGGGTTAAATTCTTCTCAATCTAAAACATAGAACTTTTACATTTGCCTTACCAGTAAACATTTATAGATAGACTTTGTATTGTACATATTAAAATACTTTACAGACACAATGAGAGCTCAGCACTGAGAGCGAAAGAATGAGCAGAGAGAGGGGGGGAGCTGCCGTACATAGAAGTGCTTTGCTTTCTACTTGAGAACTTCTCCTTGTACTGGACTGTCTGGCTTTTGACCGTTATTCAGGATTGTTTCCAGTTGCAACATTTATATGCACTTAAGCTCTAGTTTTCTTCAGAGTGTTAATATGGCAATCTCCAATGATATGCATGGTCTATAATTGCATTTCTTCCATTGCCTGAGGCTACATGTAATTAAAAGCTTTGCATATGTAGTCAATGAAATCATTTCCTCATTACCCAATCATCCTCAATTTACCGTGATTTAATCCTGACCATTAAACAGGTTAGGTTTAATTAAACTATTTAGTTGTGCAAGATTTACATTTACAAGTTGTGTGATGTGTAATTTCAGAACCACGATAATTGAATTCAAAGAAAGTTATTTTCAGATTCTGGTGTATAGTGCATGCAACTGGCTGAGATCATCTCCAAAAAGTGCTTATATCAAACATCTACGCCCATCCAAAACATATAAATAACACTAAATCTAATCCAGGGCCTGTCTGTCTTTTTGCGAAGCTGACAAATGTAATATCATAATGAAGTAAATGAGAGCTTCATCATTTTATTGTCTATTTAATCCTTGAAACGTCAAACTCTCTGGTGTCTGGGATTTATACTAGTCTCAAACTCAATCCCATACTTTTCTGAGCGTTGGCCCTAATTTTAGAAGTCCAGGTGGCATGTTAGTAGTGGTAGAGAGATGTTCCCTTGCTCAGGTAGGTTTCAGTCTCCTGCTCAGTTGGGCAGCGTGTCCAGGCCCAGTGATGCTGCGTGCTGCTTTGCCCGCAAGCGTAGGTTCTCAATGCTGGTGGTCTTGCTATTGTGGCTAGGAAGGCCTCCAGAGGCCTGCAGCAGAGGGCTGTTCCAAACCTGTTGCGCGTGATGAGATAGGGACTGATAGTAGGACTGACAGGGGAGGGAGCCCAGGGGTGCTGGCATGTTGACATTCATGCCCAGGTAGGGTATAGACGACGGGGTCGCCATGTCGAAAGAAGGATAATGAACCAGGTTGTTGGTAGCTGCCATGTGCTGGCGAAACTGCTCCTGCAGACGGAAGAGGCTGAGCGGTGACGAGGAGTATGAGTGACTCTGAGAGATCCCGCCGGTCACCCCGCTAGAAGAAGATGAGATAGCCGGAGAGCCCAGGGGAGAATCTAAGGACACAAACATGGGTGTCAAGATTTAGATCAGAATGCTTGATTATTTATTTGCCACGCTCATCCTTTAATAGGCTCCAAGGGGATTTTATTTAAAGCAAATCTGTAAGCATCATTTGGGTTCCGAATAGAACTTTTCAGTAAAGAGTTCTTAAAAGAATTTTTACTATATTTTGCATTTAAGATTACAATGAAATTGAGCAATAAATAGAAAATAGGTACCTGGTTTGGGGCTGAGACGTTTGCAAAGTGGGGAAATGTTTCCAGGTGCTGGTTCTTTCTCAACCTTCAGATCTTCTCTGTGTTGTTTTATCTCCTCTTCCTTGTCAGTTGCGTTGTCCTCTGTGGCTGACTCGCTGCCTGACTGCTCTGCCGATGTCACATTAAGCTCAACGCTAAGTTCTGAAGCCAGTGCGTGGGGAGCTGCCTCTGCTTCCATGGAGGAGGAAGAAGAGGAGGATGAAGGTGGCTGGTTCTCAAGATTTATGCTGGAAGGGGCATCGTCCTTATCGTTTGTTGCTAGGGGCCCTTCTGTCGAGACATCTTTCTGCTTCTGCAGTTGCTCCTTTTGAAGGCTTCGCTGCTTCTTACGAAACTTTGCACGGCGGTTCTTAAACCACACCTGTTGGCCAAAAGGTAAGGTGTAGATGCATGATAAATAAAGATCTTTGTAGACATTAGTAATATGATGAATTGGTATTTTTCCGTTTCCTACCTGTACGCGTGCCTCAGGTAGGTTGGTGCACATGGCCAGGCGCTCCCGCATCACAACATCAGGATAGTGCGTTTTCTGGAAGGTCTTCTCTAACGCCTCCAGTTGCTGGGCCGTGAAAGCGGTGCGACTGCGGCGTTGTTTGCGATGTTGAGAGCCGTAGCGAGCCTCAAGTATGATATCTTGAAATGTACAGCCGTTGGAAGACAAAAGACACGGCATATTTAATTCACTGTACTATCACAATTATTAAGTGTGCTATAGGGAGGGAGAGAGAGAACGCACTTACCAGCCAGTCTCTCCGCGAGCGTGAGCGCGTGAACTGACGGCCGATAGTCAGGCGCGTGCTGCGCCTGTTGCGCCGCCTGTTGATGCAGGTTGTACATGGCGCTCAGTGAGTTCATAGCGTGGAGAGAGTATCCGTTCACTCCGTAGTGTTGCATGTTTCAAAGATATCTGCAAAATGAGAATGAGCTATAGTGATTTTTAACAATAAGCTTTTTCTATTTGTTAAAACATATTTAACATTCACAAAAGTTATAGAGTTAAAGTGAAAGTCAGACTAGATTCTTTCAAACTAAAGTGGCGTAGCCTAAAGGACATAGCATCATCTTGAAGATATACAATAAATGGACAAAGTGACATATTTTGGAAACACAGGCTTCTTAGCCTTTTATATTTAATAATCTAAATAAATGTATTATTGATAATGTGATTATCTGGGACTTCGGTGCTGGTGCTAAGACTACGGCTATAAAATTAAAGACAGAAAATATCTTAAAATGCTTTAAACGCAGTAAATAATTTATGTGACCAGTCCTTAAGATACTAAACACTTCACTATAGCCTATGTTTAATTTTATTTCTCTATCGTCTACCTTAGTAAATGTTCTTGCGTTAATTTAATTTACTCAAACAAATATTGAATTTAATATCTCGCTTTCGTGTGTGCTTGTATGAAGCTACACGTAGTTATATATAATCAATTTAGGTAGTTTATAGCTGGAGTGTCAAGTAGCGCCTTTAAAAATCCGCTTATAAGAGCGGAACGGTGCTCATTAATATCCAATTATTGTTTTGTCCAATCCATTAGTCATACACAAGGAATTAATTGGTGCAATTATCACTTGTTTACCTAATGAGCTCCGATTTATGCTTACTACGTTAGATTTATAATTTCAGAGCCAAATTACCGTGGCAAATCCTTTAAAAACAGTTGTCAATGAATCATTGAGTGATTTTAGTAAGATCTAGGCCTACTTAAGTAATGAACGAATGTTTCGATACAGAATTCATTATATCAGTTATGTAATCGAAATTTGATTTTACTCATAATTTCATACGCTAGGACTTACGAAATTGTAATTGTAATATTAATATTAATTGTGATTGCACGGGATGCAAATCATTTTAAAATTTGTCTGTGTGGTTTAGTGTCCTGCTTCTCCAGCCATTTTTCACAGCCGATTTAAGATTTTCATAGATAAAATGAAAGGCTTCAGGACACGATTAGATATGTATTAGTATAGAGGTGGTTGACAGATGCGAATATCTCCGAGGCCAATGCACAGCACATTATTAAGAGAGAAAGTATGCTCCCGCACATGGCGGGTGTCCAGGGACTTGTAACAGCCTCGAGTTTTAAACTAAATTGTATTTTCAACCAGCACTTAAATTGCTCGTTATTTACTTCGATTCAATTCGTTTGTAGCCGAAATGAAATTAATGAACTACATTAAAAAAACATGCATAGCATATACTTAGTAGCTAATTCAAATCAAATTACGTTGAAATATCTAACACCAAGTTATGGGTCATATTTGAGCAATAATCTGTAGCAATAATAATAAACAATATTAATAATAATAATAGGCTAATAATACAAATAATCAGACATAGGTTAGAATTATTTTTAATAATAGAATAATTCTGACACTAATTGGCAAACATATACTAGCTTATTTCTCATTGTGACTGTTTGTTTGATAATGATAACGCTGATGATTCAATGCTATTTTAATAAGACAAAATAAAAGGTTTAGTGGTATTATTAAGGTTTTCCTAGGTTATTTAAATGTTCAAATTTTAGTAATAGTTAAAAAATATATATATATTAAATTGTGACCTATTTTGTTATTGCTGTTTTGTCGTTATTATTTCTGCATTTAGGCTAATGTTGCTTTAAGTATAAATGATAAAGTGCCGTTTTTCTTTGCGAAAATTGCCTTTCAGTGTCATGTTTTGTAACCGGCGACTGCCGTTATGTCTATTTAGGGAATTTAGGGAAGTAAATTTGATTGAAGGGCTTGTTTAAAGGTTTTTATGTACGTGTACTATTCTTGTCTGTTATAGGCCACCGAGACGCTTACCCTCCTCAGCGTGGAAGCCTCTGAATGACGCTACGAGTGCCCATTCCCAGACTATTAAGTCAGTGCACCGTCTGATGAATGTGATCAGAGGGCAAGAGGGAATAGTTTAATTCGCTTGGACAGAAGGTGCTTTGCTAAACATTTACTTTTCTCCCCCAAGTATTTGAATTGAATGGGGTCCGTTTCTCTCCCTCCCTTCTCTCGCGGCCCCTTATCCCATCGCCCCGGGGCCACGTTTTGGCTGAGATGTATGGCTTCTCTGCGGGTAAAATATGCATGTTGATCCCCATTTGGGTCCCCGTCTAATGGAAGTGCAAATAGGTTTCGACTGTGGAGACCTCCATTTATCATCACCGCTGACACGGACGGACGTATACAGTGAGCTTACTTGTGTGTGCGTGGCTTCAAGAAATGCTCGCGTGTGTTTTCCAAGCAGATATGTATTACAGGCCTATATTGACTTACGTTTTCTACTTGTAATTTATTGTTACTTCGTTTATATGAATTTTATAGCTTATATGTAACATAAACACATACACATATGTTTATACTTTAAAAAGAATATGCATGTTTAAAAAAACAGCCTAATAAAAACAACTGACCCATCAGTATTTGTTTAGTACGACCAGACAGGCTTATATCATAGGCCTAACAATAATAATATATGATTTACCATTCATATTTGTGAAATATTTATTTAAGCAATCTTTGCTAAATGTCACAATTTCGCCACAGGCCAACTAATATTTCGCATAAAGGGCAGCTTATTTTAATACTGCGTCTCGCTGCTATTGTAGTCTGTTCATCCGCCTGTTACTGCTGCGGGCAGTGTGACACTCCATGCTTCGATTATTAAAACCTCATTATGCAAATTGGCATGTACAGTGCAACTTTTGATCCGACTGAATTAGGAAAAATGTTAGCGTTAAAAACCCATTTGACCTGGGGGCACTATTTATCGCGTCTCGCATGACATGTATTAATATTGTCACTCATATTTTTGTATCCTTCGCTGTCCAAGGCCCCCCACATTTATGTTAAGCGGAGAGGGGTCTATCTTACACCGTTTCTACGTAGTTGAAATATGTTTTATATCAGGATTTATACATGCTGAAGAGAGTAGCTACAATAGTTGTAACCCACTTTAAAGCGAATGTCAGAATTATATGTAAAGTTATAAGGCACGCTTAAAATAAACTATTGAGTTACCCTATGTTAGGTCTTTGTCAAACATAAGTTTTTCTTTTAAGAACTGATGTGCCCTCTGGAATACAATTCTGTAGGCTATCAGGGAAAAAAAACACTTTAAATTTTAAAAAGTCTATAAAGTGTGGCCTAAAGAAATTATTCCAGCATAATTTATTTAGCCTACTATTATTTAAGAAAAGCTATATTTTAGCTACTGAACTGCCACGTTTAAATCTTACTGTTATTATTTTATTTATTTATTTATTTATGTTACTTAGCCTAAATAATTGCATAAAAAGTGGTTTCTTACCTCTGTCTTGTCCTTTATCCAGTGTCTTGTACTGTCACTTTATATTTTTTTGCTTGTAGCCCGTAGTATTTCCCAGATGTCCTAATCGCGTTTTTCAAAGTCTAAGAGCCCATTCAAATGTATCCGCTAAGTATCAAGCGACTCCAAATCGTTCCCTGCGCGCTCTTCTCAGCACATTGAGTCCATCTATTGACACGCGCTTTGAGGAGGGATTTTAAAGAGCTCCGCGTAACATCAAGGAGGCTCGCTACTGGTCCTTGAAGCTGTCAATCAAAGCTCGACGATACTTTCCTGGGTGCGTTAGGACTCGTAGCCAATTGACCCTTTACTTGAAGTCTTAAATTACGCACTTGAGAGCACTAATGTCCTCTCACAAACGCTTTTGCTTATGAACAATATATAGAGTTGTGTTATGTGAGAATAAAAACTGACATCGATATTAAAGTTTAAAGCTGGAACAGAAGAGAAACGGCTTTATAGAGCTCAGTGATAACAGAGTTTGACTATCAACACACACACACACACACACACAAAAGCCTTAAGACGTTTATTTATTTTATTTTTTCATATAGCTTATGGAATTAATTGTTTGCTTGATTTTGGGATTTGTAGATTGTTAAAGTCACGCAAGAACAAAGTAATTTTTAGTAACAGCAGTTTGCTAGAAATTGATTTAATCGAAATTTAGTATGACGTAAATGTCTCTTGAAAATATGAATATTTTGCTTTCTTGAATTGTTCTCACGCATTGACTTTTTTTCGGTACTTTGTGAACAGGAATATTCAACACACGGTCCCAAGACTTTTTTTTTTTTAGACAAACGAATATCTCATGCATTGGTTTTGTTTGCTTTTCGACTTTGTCATGCCACTGCAGGAGAGACTGAATGGACTTTAGAGATCTCTAATAGATGCCAGGCTACTGCCTTCACAATCTCTCCCGGCCTTGAAGGATTTGGGTGAGGATAAGGGGAGACAAGACGCTATTTCAGCCTCCAAAAAACCTCTGTCTTGAAATGACTGCCGGTAAGAGGATTAAAACAATAATGCCCTTCTCTTCTTGAAGGGTTTTTAGAAAAGATTTCTTCTCCCGGAGCAAAACCGTTTAGGTTGGAATTAAGGGCAGCGCAAAGTAGCCTTTTAATGTAAAGCTTGCATAATTTGTTAAAGATGCTCGCAGAAAGCGGGCCAGGGTGAAAATCCCTAACTGAATTTTATCTCTGACCATAGTTATCATCTAGAGGAATTTGAAACGGGTGGAAATTGAATGAAACTGGGGAATTTTACCTCATATGTAAAATATTAGCGTTTAAAAAGGATAGGCTATTGGTGTTGTCAAGTGTTTGTATGTCTTCAGCTGGTACTGCAGTGTTTTATGCCAAACTGATAATGTGTTTCTGTTTAATTCATATAGGCAAAGCAAACCACTATGAATTGTTACATTCACATAAATTGTTCGTGTCTAATTAATTTCCTAATGTATAATAATTATGAATTTCAAACTATTGTCGGAAAATATTAAAATATGTGACATCATTTTACCCCTTCTGTTCTTTTTATATTATTATTTCCATTTATTGTAACTGCGCAAGATTAGGCAGCAAGAAAATAAGTCATCGATAAGTATTTTAAAAAGGGTAAAAAATTAATTTATTGTTAAAAAAAAAGTAATAATTTTATATAGGCTATTGTATAAATTTTTGTGCCAAACATAAAAATATGCTTATAATGTAAGTGAGGGCTATTTTTGGTGCTCATATCAAAGACGCTTCACACGGGGGTAGCCTAATTATTAGACTATTGTTTTTATTGTTAATATTACCTTTATGAAACCAAACCTGTGTCCTTTCCCATCCTTTCTCCCCACTTGGTTTTTTATGGTCTGAGAAAGAAAGAGGATTAACTTGTGAACCGATGGAAATAAGAACTTTAACGGGAGGTAAATCTGGGCAATGTCTCTTTGTGAGGAGCGTTTCTAAAGCAATTAAAGTGAGAAAGAATTCCTCTCAGCGCCTCTTCCTTAAATCTGCTTAAACGAGGACTACTGTCCAGCACATCTGAGGGCTTTAAATGCCTTCTATTTAACGTGGCAGAGAGAGAACCCCACCTTTAGAGCTGCAAAAGGGGCTTCTTAGTACAGTTTTAATCAAAGTAATTGTTTGTTTTGTTTTTCTTTTGTTTTATATCAATTTCATTTGAAACCCTTTCGTGTGGTTACCACGTTTCTTTTTACTTTTAACTTTGCAAAATAATTAAAATAGTAACGGCATTGCAATTTAAAGTCGCCGCGCGCGGTGAGGCTTCTATATTTATTCGGAATCTATTACTGAATGTATTAATAAACCGAAGGGGATTTCAGAATCTTTCAAAAACCGAGGGGTGATATCTTAAAAACGAGTCAATCATATCGCTGGCTTTTATTTACACTTATGAGTTTCACACTCACTCTTCGCTTTATCAGGAAAACATGAATTAAAGGCATTCGGTGTCACAGCGCGAGATGGTTGTTATTAGCTAATTAATAGACCTAATGATGTTTCTGCAACTTCATGAATACATTACGTCTGCAATCCTCAAAGCTGTAGCCTCTCAGGCTCAATCCAAGGGTATTTCAGCATCTGTTCTTCCCAGAGCAATTAATCATTTTGATGTATGGTTTAAAATCGACTGCTTCCAGGAGACCTTTTTGACAAGAATAACAAAGCAATTTGCCAGGAGCCATCTCTTAGACACGTTATTAGCAGCACCTTCATCTTAAAACCGTTTTTCCCTTTTGCTAAATTAGATACCTGTATTAAAGGGGCAGTGCTACCTTTTAATTTATTTTGATTTCTCCACGCAGCTCCACTGATACCTCTGGAAATCGCATCATTCGTGACAAGATCCCAGGATCTTCTTAACAAATCCCCATGCTAAAAGTTTTTGACCTGTCAGTTCTGTCAGAAGCTGTGCCCCTCTATTCTCTCTCATTCTCCATCTCTTTACTGTCTTCAGTCTCTCTTCCCCCTTGTATTTCTTCACAGTCTCTCTCTCCCTCTCCGTCTTACTCACTTTGGCCCGGATCCCCAGCACAAGGGGCCCCATTGTATAGTCCTAATCCAGAAGCAACACAGCTTTAGCGACATGGAGGGATAAAAGGCCCATCAAGCCCACAACTTTATGGGGGCAAATCTCTACCTAATCCCTCGCTTTATCTAAACAAAAGCCCCTCTCTTCTAATCCACCTTCACTGCAAAAAATAAAAAGGAAAGGAAAAAACAAGAGGCACTAAAAAAAATCTCAGGCTTGAGTTGAACTGTGAGTTAAGAACCAGGAGTCATTTTAGTAAAGAAACTAACCGCTTCTGACAAGCTTCTGCTACTGACATAAGTAAAAATGAAGCCCGTGGACACAGTAGTGAGCTAGACAGTTGAATAACAAAAGGTAAATAAAAGTTTTCACATAAGCACAGTTTTCACTTTTTCAAGAGATTACAGTTGTTTTTTTTATTTATTGATTGTTAATGACTTTATCCTATTGGTGTATAAGTCTGTCAGTCAATTACGAAGTTCTCTACAGAGTGAATATGTGGTTTCGTTGCTACAAAAATGCCTCAGTACTTATGTCGATTTCTTAATTATTTTAAATATAATTTAATTTAAATGAATCATTTTCCACTTTGTTGTGATAACTCCTTTTATAATTAATAGGGGGCTTTCATTATTTCAACAGACTGGACTCAAATGAGATCATTATCTTCAGTATGGGTGCTGTTGGCTATAATTGGGTAATTAAGGGGATAAAGTGGCTGCTCTTCCTCTTTAGTGCTTTGATGACTATTGAGTGAAAGAAACAGCTTCTAATAAAACACAGCGAACAGCAACCTGCATGAATTATTGGCATCGCATTTATAAGGTCTACCTTCAGGAATATTTATATAGCTGTAGAGAACCTGTAGAGCTAGAAGACAAATTTGTTTTCTGCTTCACAGTGGCTTTTGAAAGCAGATTTTGCCTGAGAGCATTATACTAGTTAAAGTTAATTGGAAGAGACATGAGCATTTTCATGCAACCAGTTTGATTATATTGATGAGCTGACGTTCTGGTTTTCCAGCAGCAGACAGCTGTAGCGTGGGTTTGGTGGCATTTAAAGATCACCTCAGATATTAGTTGATCAGCCCTTACTGCTAAAAGGTATTGCTGCACACTCTTAATACACGCAAAGTCCTCTTTCAGATAAAAAGATGGGTTCAAAAGTTGCAAATCTGCTCTTGACGACAGTACGCTTCCCATTAACTCCTTGCCCCTGAGTATGGATTGCTCTCCATTCCACGACTATAACATCTGTCTTTACTTTCACAAATCCTTCTGTATCAGCTCTGAGCTTTGTACTATCAGTTAGTAATCTGGCTCTCAGCACTCTATGCGTATTGAGGCACTTTGGTGAAGTGGTTTAAAACATGACCCGGGATTCGAAATAAGCGGACTCCCTGCTTCTGACTGAAGTTTTCATCATCCTCTCAATGAGTAGCTTTAAGAGGATACCTGAGAAGAAGCGTTGGCACCTCAGCCATAAGTACCCACATTGGATCTGTGCTTGGTGGTCTTATCCTTTAAGAAATGAAATAGTCTCATAACCTGTTTCTGGAGTGTATATATTTGCTGTTGTCGATGATGAGGAGCGTTTGAGCCGGCAGGAGGGCCGATGACTGTCTCAGGTGCCTGTAGTCCACACGATCGGCTTTAACGTGTCTCCGGCCGAGTGAGTAGACAGTGACTATGAGCTGTTTGCGTCATAAATGCATTACATTACATAGCGCACAGACTTTGTCGTCTGTAAAATAGCTAGCTAACTGCTGGACCTCGGCTAAGTGCTTCAACAATGCAGTTCTGTTTGATGAGCTCTTCACAGGGGTCCCCATTTAGACCTTATGGCAGCATCTCCCTTTGGCACCCACACCTTAACGGAGCTAATACTCTTTTAATAGCGTAAACAGAGAGAACAATTGACTCATTAGAGAGTCAACTAGGCAAATCCGCCACACACTATTGAAAATGCTGAAGAGGGTGGCTCCGGCATTAGCAGCACCTGGAAAGCCCAGATTTGAGTTTTCTGATAACAGTAATGCTTCCTCTTCTCCATTCACTCCTGATGCGTCGGCTGAACCACCTCCGTACCGGATTACCTGGCCCCACTGTAAAATGTTTTTTTGCAGTATGGCTGCCTGATGCTTAGCCTCCCACAATAAGTATAAATCCTCTTTTTCTGTGGGAATTACGGGAATGAGCATAAGGGATTGTGTTATTGTTGACCCGTAATCTGGTTTTAACTCCTTGTTTTACAAATGACCCTTTTAAAAAGCTTTTCCACTGCTTTTGGCATTGTTAAAGCTCCTGGTTTGCATTTCCCTTACATCTTGTTTCAGAGCATTATTTGACTTGTACTATAAATGTCTGCCGCTTTAAACCAGAATCCTTACGTCCCGCTCTGTAGCACTGAGAAGTGAATTAATTAATTGTATTCATTAAACTATTTGTGTAGGTCTAGGATGTATCATAGAGTGCATTCATGTTTGTATTAATTCTGTCATTATTTATCTACCTTCATGTCCAAACCTGTATATCTTTCCTTCTTTTGTGTAATACAAAGGAAGGGATTTTGAGAAACACTGAGATTTTTAAAATCAAAAAGTGTGAGGGCAAATAAATGACAGAATTTCCATTTTTGGCTGAACTTTTTAATCACACCTATTTATGTGTGGTGATAAACATTATATATAAAGCCATGTACTTAGTTTCAAGAATGCTTATAAGACCAATTATTTAGGTCATCCAAGAAAACAATATCCGGCATCTAGAGAGAAATCCCATATCATTAGCTAATTTGAAAACACAATTGCATTTTTGTTTTCTATTTTCCTTGAAGAACCAAGCATCTTTTCCTCTGTGGCCCATTGACTTTGGCCAGAGCAATTTAGCACTAATCAAGATGTCTAAATAGACTTTCAATGAGAGCCATGCTATAGAAAACCTCTCATCTCTTTCTTATTAAGCTAATTTGCAGAGACGATTGGAAAAGATAATATTGGCCAATAAGACTCCACATTAGAGGGTTTAAATGTCCTAAAGAGAAATGATCAATGCTTATATAAGGGAATTAAAGCATTTATTTCTAGGCTAATTGTTGATTTCACCCCTGACCTTGCTTCATTTACAAATCAAGTGCTGTTTTGGTGTGTATTTGATGGTCTAAATTTCTATTTAATTAGTCTGATTACACTTTCGGGTGATGTTGTTAAGGTGTAATTAAACAATACTGAGCCTGAACTACATGCACTTACTTGGGTTACAGTTAGAGTACGATTTAGAGTTAGTTGCTTGTAATTATGCATCTGTATGCAACTCTTTACAGACTGTAACAGATGTGAATAAGCATGTGCTACTGTCCCTGTAACCAATAGTCAATGAACGTTGGTGATCAGTCATCAAGGAACTGGCACAGCTGTGCCTAAAGCCCCGTCCACACCAATGCACTCGGCACTGATCCAGAGCCTGATTGGTGGAGAGCACCCGTGTCCAAACCTCCTCTCTCTGCATCTGTCCCTGAGGCCCGCTTCTTATTTCTTCTCCCTGTGATGGTGAACAGAGCCTTGCTGGGCCCAACTGCCCATGTAAAGAGGTGGGCAGGTCCATCCCAGTGGGGTGGGAATGAAGTGACAGTCCCCCTCAGTTGGAGGGAGCTTGTCAAGGCCTTGTTAGCTCATCCACCTCCCCACTGCCTCCTGCTCCTCTTCCATGGTAATCCTCCAACACTCTTCCCCAGCAGGGAGAAGACGTAAGGACAGAGGGAGGGCCAGAATTAATGGACATGTTTGTTTACCTATTTGTCCTTGACATGATCAATTGATCAGGAGGCTAATTCACTGCCTCCGTGGGATCATTAAATTTCCATTTAAATTGCAAATGGATTTCTCACCAACCTCCACAGACCAACTTCTCTATTTATGTACTCGCATAAACACGCTTCTGTAAATTTTTTTCCTGTTACTGCCTCTATTGCTGTTTAATGAAGAGGGCTACACTTTTAAAAATAAAGGTTCCAAAGGGAGTTTTCACACCCCTGCTATGGAAGAAAGAAAACTGTGATGATCATTTTTGATCATCATAAAAAACTGAAGAACCTTTTATATAGTGGAAAGTTTCCATGGGTGTTGTTCATGAAACCATGCCAATAAAGGACCTTTATTTTTCAAGAGTTGTAGCTTGCAAAGTGTGGGCTGACTGTTTAAATTGTCAAATTTGCCTTTGCTACTTATAAGAATGTGGATGAAGAGCATTTCCACAATGCTGAGTACACTGGTACTGTATCCTAGTTCACAAACCTCAAAAGACATCTTTTGTCTGTGTGTAAAGGCATAATGTATTGTCATCTCTCTTTTTTTTCATTTAACAAAACATCCCCCAGGAAGAAGGGCAGTGAATAGATCTGTTCAACTCATTTGGAAACATCAGTGGTGATAATTACCCGTATCATGAAGATGTCAGTCATTTAACTGGCAGTTAATTTGCTTTTCATGGCAACTCCCTTGAACACTCACACACGCATATACATGCGTTCAGTTGCCTATTACACATTGAGAGGAAAATTCGTTAATACCTCTAAGGAAAAGCCCTGCGATTAAACAGCACTACAGAGATTACAATGAATGATAACAGTTTTATATTTGAGTCCTGAAGAGCCCTCTTTTCCAGTGGGGACATGGACTGAATTAAATAAGTCTCTAATTTGAGCAGAATAAATGCTAATATATAGTAATAATTATATATATATATATATATATATATATATATAAATTTAAATAATAATGGATTATATTTTTCTTGGCAATGTAAAATTCCTTGTATTAAGTGTTTAGTCCAATTGAGTTTATTTGTTTTAAACTTAAATTATTTGTCATATTGTATAGTATGGTTACAAACACACATAGGCTATATATATATATATATATATATATATATATAGCCAATTCATTTCTGTGATGGCAAAGGTGAATTTTATCTTCATGGTCCTTCAGATTTACTGATCAATAATTCAAAAAATTCAATAGATCAAAAAAAAAATTGCTGCTTAATATTTTTGAAATATGTTTTTGGATTTTTTGATGACAGTAAAGTTAAAAGAACATCGTTTATTTTTTTAAATAAATATTTTTTTACCATTATAAATGTCTTTATTTTGATTTATGACATTTTAATACATTCTTGCTGATTTTTTTTTATAAAACAAAAATCCTACTCCATACAAGTTTTTAAATGTTAGTGTAAGTCATATTTGTAATGAGTATACATAAAACATTATGCTTGTTTATTGTTAAATATGTGTTCTTATTCATATTATAATTCCATTTATTAATCAATCAATTAATCTCTTTTATTTATATAGCGCTTTTAACAATACAGATTGTAGAAAAGCATCAGATAGGAGAATAGAGTGATGGTAATGTATAATGACGACATTAAACTTTTTATTTATTAAATGCAGAGATGGTTTCTGTAATGAAAATGTCGATAATCCCTAGAAATCAGGTGTCCCCAACTAAGCAAGCCAGAGGCAACAGTATTATTATTCTTCTAACATAACAATCAATAGCCTTTGTAACACATGCTATGATAGCGCATATGCTTTTTTAGTGAAGGTTTGAACCAAAGGTCAATCAAGAGATGCAAAGAAGAGATGTAACTGAATTCAAAAATGACCGAAGCAGTGCAGTGTCAGATATTTAAAAGCAACTGTTTTACAATTAATACATTTAATTTGAGATATTTGATACCCTATGCTCAACATGCTAATCACCCTCATGATGTGGCAAGGGATCTGAGCTTATTGACCCATACACCTATATCACAGCCCAGGTCCTTATCCATGCAATCATTACATAATGTTGGTTCTCTGGAGGCCGAGAGTCAGTCAGATATTTTTCCCAACACTGTCATTTGCTCCCATCTCGGACACATGTTGGCCCTGAGCCAGATAAAGCCGTTTCTCACACACTCTAATGAGGCTGAGCTGATAACCCTGTAAACCCTTCTCTGATATCCCTTCACCAACACACACCAGTCCGATCAAAGCCTGTACATTTGATCTCCATCTAGCCTGCCGCCGGGCACAAGCCACAGCCTCTCCCCCTGCTTCTTGTTTCAAAGTCCAGCCCTTCCTGACACATCCGTCAGGAACCCTGTTGAACTTTGACCTCTCCCACTTGGCCCTGTTATTGATTTCTTTTTTTTTTCGCCACCTCATCGTGCTCAATCCGGATGAAAGGGGCAAAAGGGAGAATTAGTGCGTGAGACAGGAGGGACTCTGAGGATATGGAGCGATCGATGGCGAGTGATTTTGAGCTTACAGCAGCGGAAAAAAATGTAGACAGGTAGAAAACGCTAGAGGCATGACAGATAAGCATTAACAGAGCAGGACTTCAGCCAGCGGACAACTACAACCAAAAACAGGGTTGATTTTCTGAGCTCCAGACTTGGCTTTGGTCAAAAGGTCAGTCATTTCGACAACAAGCCTCTGTGAAACCCTGTGAATAAACATGTTCCGCGGTGGCAATACAGATTCCCAATTCCAAGGATGTTTTTCATAAGAGCAGGTGCAAGAGCCTCCTGTGAGCTTTTAGGTCGCACAAATCTTACATTGCTCTCTCCCTCAGTGTGCACTTGTTGAATCATGGGCCGCCTCCGTCAGTCACGTGGCTCAATTGGTCAAGGCACCTCCTCAGCTAAATAAAGTTTGTCATGGCCCTGTTCACTGGCACTCCTGGGAGAGCGTGGACTCGCCTGGAAACGTATGCCGGGGAAATGCACCGCACAAGCTGATTAGTGTCATATCACACTTTTTCTGAGCTCATATTGACCGCCTCTCCACAGTGCCGGACCGTGTCCACATGGAGGAGATGCTTAGGCTATGTTTGCGTGTGATGAGGGTTGCAGGCAACCCGGATTGCCTTCTCCCTCTCTTGATCTGGTTTGGATTGGCTAATGTGCTGGGCCGTTACACAGATACACATAATCATTTTAAAGGATTTTTTGGATTAACTGATTAGTGACTTTTTAATAAGGCAAATTTATTTAATAAAGCAGTATTGTACACAATGGTAATTTATAAAGAGAAGGATAGACAAGATAAACATAAATATTTTAATATAAAATGGATGGAAAGAATTTGTAACTATATATTTTATTTTTTAAAAAAGTAAATGTACTTTATCCCTGTGACTACAAAGCAGTTGTGCTGCTTAATATTTTTGAGCCATACTTTTTTTCAGGATTTCAGGAAGGATTTTCAGGGCAGGGGTTTGAAATATTACAGTATATATTCACAAAAAAATCCAAATGCTATAATTTTCAGGTAAATGATTACTGTTTGGTCCCTCATAAACATTGAACAGTTGAATTTGAAGATGAGTAATTCATACACAATCCACAATTTCTTATTGTCTGCATAAGCCAATAAAACAGAAGAATATGATGCTCACTAAATTGCCAATTCGCAAAAGCCAGTGTTGAATGACTAAGATAAGATATGAACTTAAGATATGGATTTTATAATTGCAGAAAAGAAATGTGGAGGCACTGACCATGCAGTAAATGTTTTCAAACAGCATATGTGTGACATCCAATGAAGTGTAATATCTGAACTCCATGAATATCCCAGAGAGAAGTCTAAAGCATGCTACATATGCTTAGCGGAGACTCTAATATCTCCAAATCCCCGAGCGTGAACTGATAGAGCAGTTTTATGTATGGTGACATGCCTCCCTTCCTCATGATTCGTTCCATAAGCCAGTCCTCACACCTCTACACTCATCCCAACTGTGACTGGATTCTGCAATCTCACCCACCCAGAGCTATGGATTAACGGGCCCTGGATTTCCTCACACCTCACAGACGCGTCACTAAAGAAGAGACTCCCACTGGCACTCAATACCGATATCAAAAAAGGCCCTCGTCCTATTGGCCCTCATTAGAGTGATCCAGAGGCCAAATCCCTCAAGCTGTGAATTATAAAGACCATATAGCGTCGATCAGTTTTGAGTTTATGGGTCCCGACAATACGGGGGGATTCTCTCGCATGCTTAGGGCACTATCAGGCACAGCCCAAAACTGATCGTAATCCTCTTAGCTGTCAGCCTTATTAACCAATCGTCCCATTAGACATGAAAGAGGGACCTACCAGCCGAAGTAAATCATTGCCACACTGTACAATTTTATTCCAGTTTTTGGGCATCCATTATGACAATTGTGTCAAAGTCAATCTCAGAGACGTTTGACATTAATTGCTTTGGCTTCTGCTCTCTTTCTAACTCCTCTGATAAACTCAAGTTATTCTCTGCATATATTTATTTTCTATATTAATATGTAGTTAATTCCATTTTACATCGTTTGCAACAGTATAATGTTTTAATCCCATTCAAAGCATGACTGCAAACTAAAGTGTGAAAATTAAATGTGGCAGCTGATTGTTTTAAATGAAAGTGTCGTCTCCTCCCCGATGTCCCACCCTTTCCTCTCCTCTACTGCTCCCCACACTCACCCACCCTCTCTAGGGGCAGATCAAGCCCAATCCCCCAGTTCCCTGCTAATTGATATTTATGTAATTGAGTCAGGCTGGGATTTCCACCGAGAGTTGGGTGTTCTCTGTGGCCTTCTGTCTCCAATGGCTTGAGAATCAAATAGATTTTAAAGCAGCAATTATAAAAGCCCCTGTGTCTAATTCAGAAACACACAGTTTGCATGTGCAGAACTGAAAGGCAACTTTGAGAACTAATGGGGGTTATGGCTGATGTATTCCAGTTCACTCCCAGCAGACACTGGTTTATGACCTCTGTAACTGAGGGGTGGTTATGTCATATTTAGTTACTTATACATTTGAAATTCCTCCGGGTACAATCTCAGGCTCCTATGCTCCCTTGGCTAGAGGAAAAAAAAGCAAACTCAGATTTGTCACAGAATTACTTGATTTGCAAATGCAGAAATTCTTAGGGCATAGGAATTGCCGTTTGACTTTGAGCTATAGCCCTGTTTTTAGCGCTGTTACATTGTGTACCTAATAAAATGCGTAATAAAATCCAGTCACTTTCCAGGACCTTTAGGCCACAATGCTGTTTGTCATGGTTTATCACTGGACATGTTCTTCAGTTATTAATGTCTAAATGGTTGATAAAATTATCACCAATCTACCATCTGGTGGAGTTCAGACTAACCTGGTAGACTTTAAACAACAAATAAACAGGGTAGTCCTGATAGACCACTTTGGGCCAGTAACAACAACATTCCTAATTCCAAATAATGGCATGCAATGCAGACTTTTCCAGCATTTTTTGCTATTAATGGTTCCACAATGATCTCTTTTCACCCTCTATTGACTGCTCTGGATATAGTTTTTCATCCTTATCTGAAATAATGTGTCCAAACTTCACATGAATTTTAAACTTTGACAAATAAAAACCCATCATTTCTTAAGACTTAACTTAAACTAAAGCATCTGATTGATGAGCTTTAATCATTTGTAATGCTAATTCAGAGCAGATGCCTCGTAGCTAAATAGCTGTATAGTTACTGTCAATTGTCAGATGACTATTATGTGGTAGTCACTTCTCAAATGATTACCTCTGGGAAGAGGCTTTTAATTAGATTCTTAGATTAGATTAGATAAAGATGATTAGTAAAATCCGGGTCTAGCATGTTCATGTGTAAGGGAGAAAAAGGGTTAAACTGTGAGAGTAGCTGGGTTACACACTCACTCCCTCTGGGGAGATTTTATCGTTAGACAAGATAAACACTATGTTTTCCTGACTCAAAACTGTGATAATCCTGACAAATTCCCATGAATCTTGGGTATTAATGATGAATAAGTCTTAAATCCTGGTTTATCTGGCAGCTTTTCCAAGGCTTTGGGTGGAATGCACAAAATAGAGAAAGCCTTTCTGAAATGTGCTGAATTTGATTTAAAATCCTCCAGTAAAGCTGTTTTTTCCAGCCTGGTTTGTTTTTAATCTAAACTGTTAATTGCTATTGATTCAGTATGGATCAATTTTAAAATAAAGTAGGATTTACAAAGAGTCAACACATCCCGTAATTGTAATTTTGGTTTGTCTAAGTCCTATGTTCCATGTCACATCATCAATTCTAAAGGCCCGTTCACACCAAGAATGATAAATTTAATAGAAACCTTTTTTTCTACAAAGAATATACTGCGAGATATTTTATAACGGTTGCAAAAAATAACCATGAGGTAACATTCTTTTTTGGTTATTTAAAATGAACCATCCTGCAATGATTTAAAAAAAACACTTAAAAAACCCTGGTTTACTAAGATTATTTTTTGTTTTTGTTTTTTATTTAAAAAAAAACGTGAACCAAAAATGATATACAATAGTAAGGACACAGAGGAGCAATATTTCAGCAATCACATTCAGAACAATTGTTTTCCAGCCAATGAACAATAAATACTCTGGAAGGATTTAAAGACCGCAAGCATTTAAACCAGGGCTTCTCAATCCTGGTCCTGGAGGTCCGCTGTCCTGCAAATTTTAGCTAAACCAGCTGAACCAGCTGAACCAGCTAAT
>JAUCNO010000663.1:7725598-7736017 GCA_032353835.1 Enteromius viviparus
TGTAGATGTACATTTCATCATTAACTAATCTCTTATAAATGACTTATAACCATCCGCTATTCTAAAGTGTTACCCATCCACAACATATGAGTTAGCATAATAAATAGGGCTGCAACACATATAATACAGTGGGTACTGAAAGTATGCAAACCCCCTAAAATATTTCACTCTTTGTTACATTGCAGTAATTTGCTCAAATTATTTAATTTAAAAAAAAATCTTCATTAATGTACACACAGCTCCCCATATTTACAGAAAACCTCAGAATTGTTGACATTTTTGCAGATTTATTAAAAAAGAAAAACTGAAATATCACATGGTCCAATGTATTCAGACCCTTTGCTGTGACACATATATTTAAATTCTTCTGATCTTCCTTGGGATGATTCTACACCTTCATTTGAGTCCAGCTGTGTTTGATTATACTGATTGGACTTGATTAGGAGAGCCACACACACTTGTCTATATAAGACCTTACAGCTCACGATCCATGTCAGAGCAAATGAGAATCATGAGGTCAAAGGAACTGAGCTCAGAGACAGACTTGTGGCAAGGCATAGATCTGGCTAAGGTTACAAAAAAACTGGGCTGAAGGTTTATCTTCCAACAAGACAATGACTCTATAAGCACACAGCTTAAATAATGAAAGAGTAGCTTCACAATAACTTTGTGACTGTTCTTCAATGGCCCAGCCATGAGCCCTGAGTTTAACCAATTTGAGCATCTCTGTAAAGACCTGAAAATGGCTGTCCACCAACGTTTATCATCCAACCTGGAGAGGATCTGCAAGGAGGAATAGCAGAGGATGCCCAAATCCAGGTCCCAAAAAGACTCATGGCTTAGTAGATCAAAAGGGTGTGTATTAGGCAAAAGATCTGAATACTTAGGACCATGTGATATTTCAGTTTCTCTTTTTTAATAAATTTGTCAACGATTCTGTGTTTTTCTGTCAATATGGGGAACTGTGTGTACATTAATGAGGAAAATTTTAACTTAAATGATTTTAGCAAATGACTGCAATTTAACAAAAGAGTGAAAATTTAAGGGGGTCTGAATACTTTCTGTACCCACTGTATGAATAACCCTCTTTATGAATCACCCCGTACCAGATCTATACAGGTGGAGCTGGGGAGGATGGGGGGATTCTGAGGCCTGTTGCAACTGTTACTGCAAACACTAGTCGAGTATTTGAATGCTGAGCAGTAAGCTTATTGGCTGCTAATACAAAACAACAACATGTAATATCATTATGTCAGCTTGAATCAGACTGCATATTTCATGATAGAAATATGTTTTTGTGTTTATAGTAGTTGTTGGTATAAGCCTAAAGAAACTCCTTCCGCTATAAAAAGTGTAAAAATGTTTCTGAAGGTTCTTCATGGAACCATCAAAGCCAATAGAGAACCTTTTTTTTTTTTTTTTAAACAAAAACAACCGCAAATGCATTAGAAAACGCTTCTTTCACTTTCTTTACTATACTAACCAAGTGCAAAGATAAAAGTTAAGCAAAGCTTAAAGTTAAGCAAGTATTTATCTCACTGTACACTGGACACTTTTTGTTATTTAATTTTTATTTATTTTTATCTAAACTCTTAGCATGGCCTTTCAGGAGCAGGATTGCGACGCAGAGGAACAATATCACTGAAATCAAAGATAGGTCAATAAGATTTTACGCAATTGGAAATGCCCCAAAACCCCGGATCTGAAAGAGTGGATCGATGGGATGATTGAAATTGCATCATATGAGTGCATGTTGGGAAGATTGCAGGGTGAAAAAGAAATGAGAAAAACATGGGATAATTTTTGGCAACATATAAAAATGGTGTGAAGAGCGGAACTCTGTAACATTTGTTTTTCCAGGTGATGGTGTGATGGTGAAGTTGATGGTGACTAGTGGCTGAAAATGTGACTGATTGGAAAGGAGAATACTGAATACTGTGATGTATGAAGTTTCGACTGTTGAACAATAAAAAGTTGAATTACAAAAAAAAAAAAAAGATAGGTCAATAAAATCATTAGGAGAACAGGTTAACAAAACTGAAAAACAGGGAAACTTCTTTAACATTTTTCTTAAACTTTCATTATCTGATGACAGTATAACAGTGGACCATCACTGTCTGTCAATCATGGAATCATGCCGTAAAAGCAGTTTTGTAGCTCTCCTCAAATCTGCTAGAGCAGATTCCTCATATACATCCTCTCAGCTCTAAACCAATGTAGTGTGTGTTGACTCAATTATTATCAAGACTATGTCAAATTGTGACACTTGCGCTTAAAATACTTCCAATGAACTTCACTGCAACGCCTCACTGTCTGCACTGTCAGACAAATGTGTACATTACAGAAGATCTCACACACAGTGGCACCTCACATTAAAGGAACCACTGGAAATACTATAAAATTTCACAACCCCTTGAAAAATTCCCCTGTCCCTGGAAAATAATAAATACAGTGGCTCCCTGTATGCTCTGAATCGGTCTCATTGGTTGAGGTGCAGGTAAAGTTCAGCCATTTGCCTTTGTTTCATGTAATATAACTTCAATTTTGAAACCATAATCTGTTATGTTTCAGTTATAAAAGGTAAGCAGATTTTTATAATACATTTAGCAGGTGATTTCTTTTTCCTCAATGAATTCCAAAGGGGCATAATGTGGGCATAAATGTTTAAATGAGGGAAAATATTTGCTTTTGGTCCAATAAAGTAGACTAGAATAGTACAATGCAAATTAAACTCTAATTGTACCATTCATCTTCATTTACCTTCACCACAAAATTGTTCCAAGTTTAATCTATAGCCAGGACCTCTGTTGAGGTCAAGATGGGGTGACTTGGCCTCTTAGCATCCATTACATATTCTCAGGCTCGGCGGTGTGTTAGATTGAAGGAATTTATATATGAGTGGGATGTATGTGTCTGTATACTGTGTGTGTGTGTCTGCACAAAGACGGCCAACAGTCAGACATGAGGCTCACCATGTTTGTCTTGCAGGATCTTCAGTACATGCTGAGGGAAGCTGTCATCAGGTGCTGTTGGAAGTAAAGGGGCACGTCTCAGTTTTCCTCTGTTAAGCTCCTCTGCACGGCAGTCTGGGAATGACAGCACTGTGTCAGTGTTAATATTTACCTGTTTTGAGGAGCTGAGAGACTCTCACCTTATCTCTCATTCTCACACCTCTCTCACCTCATTCAGGTGAACTGTTTATGTTATCACAAGCTTTAGGATGTGAACAACTATACAGGGAAAACCAGAGCGGATTTATTACATAATATATAATAAGATACTTTTTTTTGATTAACCACATGTTGACCTTTTGGGAGAACAAATAGCAGGACTATTTTTTTATTATATGGGCAAGTTGGATCCAGTTGTTAGAACCAGCCAATAAACAATCAATAACTATATATATTATCACGCCTATGTCCATGTTCTATGTCACCAGTTCTATGTTTTTGGTTTTGTTACGATTTTCTTTATTTGTATGCATGGTCTTGTCCCTGTTCTTGTTTAGTTAATGAGTTTATCTGTCCCACCTGTGTTCCTCACCTGTCCGTAGTTTCCCTAGAGTTTAAAAGCCCGTTGTATTCTGTCCTGTGTTGTGGTTTCGTCATGGTTATGTTAAGTTGCGTTGTCTGTATGTCTTCCGTGTTTAAACAGAGTTTTCAGTAAAGTATATGTTACGTCTCTGCCTCATTCCAGCACGGACAACGCCATGACATATATTATATAGCAGTGTTTTTTCTGAATCAGAGGGCCAGAGCTCACTAAAGGGCCTCAACAGGACTTTAACAATCATTTAAATGAGCTAAAACTACAAAAAATCACAGTATTTCTTATTTTCATTAACTAGCTCTATTCCCATTAGAAAACCTGGATATAAATTAGGGATTTCTAGACCTGAAAAAGTCATGGAAACTATTTTTTTTAATGGCATAAAATGACAAGCTTATAATTAATCAAAAATATTTTCTTAATCCTTTTCCACGAGACAATTTAGAATTCATGTGACCTCCCAATATTGTTGTTAACAAGAAGAACATTTGAGTAAAAAATGTTTAGCAAGATTGTAACAGTTTGCACAATTAATGAAATAAAAAAGTTATCTAACAAATGAAACAACTGTTTTGACAACAAATACTGTAATTTAAATGTTTTATAAATTAAATATATATTAAATCTATTATACGAGTGTATACTGTATAACACACACGTGACAAGTTGCCCTACAGTGATGTTTATGAATAAGTGTTCAATTGAACTTAGGCCTCAGTGTCCCTTAAAGGCAAACTGAAAAAAAATTAATTTAAACAATAACAGAGTTTTAATCCATATTGAATTAGTCACAGTCCATTAATCACATAAATTAACTCTTCGTGATCACTTATCGTTGTTAAATGTTTTCTTGAGCCTTTAGTCAGACTGTGTCTATGGCTCCTTGTGTCATCTCTATACTTCCTCATGGAGAATGGACTAGCATTTAAAGGGGGACGAATACACTAATCTGATTTGGGTTGATCAATGTTGCTCACTGTTTTTTTTGTTTTGTTTTGTTTTGTTCTGAAACCTGCCATGCAATATGGTGGCTAAGATTTCAAAATGAACTCCCCCTTGTCCTGATTTGAGGGGAGAGGGATTCCCTGGGCTAGTGCTGAAAAGAGATTAAGGATGCCGTTGAGTGTTAAGCTCTTTAAAGTGGTATCGCCATGCTGTTCGGGCTCCAGCATGCTGGTTCACTGACCATGAACCCTGTGGACTCCCAGCATGCAATGATATACCTTCACTGAGTTCATGAATCAGAGTTGCACACCTAAGATCAAGAGGATAAAGAAAGTACATGATGAGACCAGAATATTTTAAAAGTTGCCTCCAAAATTGTATTAAACGTTTTCATTAACCTATTTTTATTTTTTCTTATTTTTGTGATGTTATTGGATCTTACAAATCATGAAATCATAATTTTTTTGTTTGTTTATTATATATATATATATAAAACAGTTTAATTACATTTTACTATATAGGCTACAATAATAAAGAAATATATATTATTATTGTTATTATTATCATTATGATTATTACAAACATTTTCTGTGACCATCAGGGTAAATAAATATAACACTGATACAAAATAATATATTTAGTCAATGATGACTTGGTAAAACAATCCCATTCTTTGCCAAGCTCTAAGCTGGTGCTTAAAAAGAAAAGAAAAGAACCTTATCTAGTCGATTCAAAGGCCTGTCCCCATACAGAGAGGATAACAGACAGAGTCCTGGGAATATCAGTGGCTGCCAATTGCAGTAATGGCCTTTAATTCCAAATTAATTCAGTCTAAATGAACTGTCAGGAGAAGATTGATCTGTTGTAAAGGTTGTCTTGATGAGAAGTGTCTTGGGAAAGGGTGATTAGCCGCGGAGGGCTGGCTCAACCCGCCACTGCCTGAGGCCGAACGATGCTGAGGAGCAGCTGTGAGGCCAATAGATGGAGGAGGGAACCAGCAGAAGAATCTGAATTCTTATGATTTTAAAGACGTGACACAGATCTACCAACTCTGAAATATTTGAATGTGTCGGTTTTTGTGTTAGTTGCTTTTTTAGGTTGTATAAAGTTGTTTTGTACATCTTCAATAGGATAAGCTGTTTGGTAAATATTGGTAAAATGAATCCATCTGCGCCTCTAGAAATGACTGAATCTCACATTCTTTATACAACCAACTGAACTGTTTATGACAGAAAATGTTCACATTTATCATACCCTAACCACAGTTTTAAGGCTGTTTTGTGCCCATTTCTCATTATTGCACTAGCTTGACATGAGTCTTGTCCTGTGTCCAGGCACCGAGTCAACCTTCACCTGAAGAGCAGAGTATTTGTCTCTTTGTGAAATGTTTAGTAATGATAAATGCCATCTAGGTTTTGTCTTGAATCCCCCCAAACAAAGTTAAGTTTAAGTAGCACTTCATAAGCTTGAAAGGACTTTCATTAGATTAATGACATTGTGGCTTTCATGTTTAACCAGGCTTCCTTCTGAGAGATAAAACTGATGTATTAATGAGTAAACAGTTAACAGAGCTAGATTCCTAGTCAATCAACAAAAAATATAAATGTTGCAATAACATTCATGGGTGCAAAATAGTTTGCTACCAAAAAAAGAAAAAGCGGTTCACGCTCTAAACTGATTCCATAGCATTTTATTTATTAGGTAATCATAATTTTTTTGATCCTTGATCCATAGGGTCAGGCCTCTTCCCAATCCTATACTCAGGAATAGGTCGTTATGGTTACTATACCACTGAATTCCTCCGAGCATAATTATGTTAATCTACACAGCAGGTTGAGCTCCAGTGCTGACACCAGAACTTTAAACCCCACCAGCTTGAAAGAGGCCGGCCTATAAGGTACTGTTTGATGTTCAAATCAATCTCTTTCAAAGTCTATATTAACGGCGTGCCTTAAAGTATTGGACACACTCCCAAGTACTGCAATGGCATTAGATCTACTGTCATTAATTTGGCCAGGCCCTTGGAAAAATATGAGAAGCCTCTCAAAAGCCAAAATAGTTAACCTTATTAAGGCATCCATTTATTTAGAGCGTCTGTTTAGTTATTTATTTATTTATAGGCCCAGAGTGGAATTTTCTGCTTTGTGAGTAAATATAGGCCATAAAAATATTTTCAGAACTGAGCTTTATGCTGAAAAACTCCTTATGATGCAAAGAGGGAAAAATTACGGTCATCATAGGAATGTGCATAAATAAATATCGTTTTAATGCAACGCATATAGGAATTTGTGGACCTGGCCGCTACAAATTGTTCTAATGTGCTTTGATTTGCATGGAAATAACTTTGAGGGCTCAGATTTGTTGTTTTGTAGAGACTGATGAACTGCAGTTTAAATATTCTCAATCATTTTCTCTATTTTAAAATGTTTTCTTTTCATTATAAAATGGCAGAAGTGGAATATTTAGACTGTACTATGGCTTCAGCTCGCGCATTTGTGTGTGTGTGTATAGTGTTTTTCCTCACTCTCATTCTGTTAATCTCTATAAACCCTCCTTTTAAACACAACACATAGGAGATTAGAGTGATCATGGCTAAGTATCCGCTCAGAGAAACATGTTATGTGGAAAGATGTTGACGACCACTGATCAACAAATATTCTCATGTCCATCTGGACTGAAATTGATCTCTGTTTGCTTCATTTGGTGTTTGACTGCACTGTACCATACTAATCCTCACAAGAAAAACATATTTGTTTTTCATAAACATATATATATATATACTTTGTTATGTAACATAAAAATATTAACATTACTGAATGTGTAGGAGTCAAAATGTGTTTTTTTAAACTTGAAAATGACCATATTATTATGAACATATCAAATAAACAAAATGAACAAGATTAAAAATGTTGCAAAAAAGTTCACTTTTATCCACATTTGCTACATTTATCATGTGAACTCCTTTGACAGTCAGATGTTTGCCTTTTGACAAAATAGAAAATAGTCTTATTGTGAAGTCACATGATCCTCTTAAATTTTTACTCAAACAACAAAGGGAGTAGTAACAAAGTGAAACAGATATCTTTGTGTAGTTCATTAGTATGTGTGCTTGTGGTATAGCTAGTAGTAAAGTAGCAGTAAATAGCAGTATTTAAGTGGATTGATAGTTTATTTTAATATTAAGAAATAGTAGAAATAGAAATGAGTTTTTTGTACTCATACTCTAAATAAGTAATCCAAAAATGTCAATTTCCTTAACCCACTGGATTTTACAGTGTAATACTGTAAAATTGATCATACAATTTTTAATGAAAAAAATATAAAAGGGAATCTCTTTTCCCTTGTGCTGTTCTTTATATATACTGTTCTTTGTTGGGTAAAAGTAAAAAATGAATAATACCATTTTTATGTCCTGTTTTAAACAGCCCTCATTTTACTTACATTGCCATGTCATTATCATGTAGTTCATTAGTTATTAGCATCAGCTCAGCGAGCCAGTGCTGGTGTAAGGGACCTGTGCATCCTGAGAGAATCTGCTCTGTCTCTATTTAATCTGGCTGCCTGGCTGGCTGTAAAGTAACTTTGGACCCTTGATGCACCTCAGGACATATGGTGTCCAATGTCTCATTTCCCTGATGTACCTCCTTGCCGTTTGACATCGCAGAGATTTGACGTCGATGAGATCATTAGCAACTTTACTCCCCCGTTCGCCCGGGGCTATAAGCAGATAGAGGGCACAATCTCTATGGATTCCCTTCATTTCAGCCCGACGCCGTCCTCGTCCTTCTTCCAGTGTCATCCTCTTTCCATCTCCATCTCCTCTTCCCCCCTCCTCCGCCTCTCAAGAGTGGAGTCATTTCCATCCTTAAAAAAACTTATTTCAACCCTCAGCTTCTGTTGCCCTCTCTCTGTGATCAATCTCGGGAAGCAATGTCGACATACACCTCGGCAGATTAGATTATCGATAGCATTTAAATACTCCTCATGGCCTGAGAATGGATGCTCATTATTTAGTAATGTTTTAGTCTGGCCAGGAGAGATCTCACGAGGTTGGGATACACTAATTTACAGTAAAATATTTGATCTTCATTTGTAAATAAAGCATTATTGGCGAATGTTTTTAAAAGAACGTTGGTCTTTCTACTTTTATAATTTTATATTTAACTGTATCAATATTTGTGAAATGTAGCAATGTCTTACAATTGTTTCTACAGTTTTCTTCAGTGTTCCTTCAGCATCTTTTGCACATAACACATGCTACATTCAACAAAATAAGAGAAATACCATGCAAAACCAGGCTGATTTAATATCACAAAAAACTGACACCATCACGCGATCATTATCATTTACTTTACACTATTAATTATTAGGTTTTGGCGCACATAAAATGTTTCAAATCAAAGCGGACAATAGACGCTGAAAATGTTTATTTGAGATGCCTCTGTGCTTAATACATCTCATCATTAGGTGAAAAAACAACATTCATTGAGAAATGCACCAAATGAGCCATGACTTCCCCGCACCCGAAGCCATAATCCAATTTATATTTCCATTCTGCAAAGCAGCAATGTGATCATTCCATCTTGTTGTGCCACAGAGCCTAATTGCCTCTACTTGATGAGCATGTTAGTGATATATTTAAATATATGATACCTTGTGATTAAAACCCAGAAAGTTTTTATTATGGCTAAATGTTTTTAATATTCTGGGAATTACAAAAGAAAATGACATAAGTCTTGACTTTGGATCCGTTGTCACATGCTGCATCTTTTTCTCTTCAAAGACTGAAGGCCTGGCCGTCTCGCTGTAAAATCACCTGAACTTGGGTTTAACTAATATGTAAAGTGGGCCAAAGCTTAGAAAGGCATGATGCGATTTCGAGGAGTGCCGTCGTTTTGGAAGAGGACTCTTATAGATCTGAAGCGCCTCCCTCCCTCTTTCTCCTGCTCTAGAGGTTTAGAGACCCAGTGCAATCTCGTTCCAAATCCCTCTGATTTCATGACTCTCAGCGAGCTTCTAGAAGGGGGTGTCGGGCGGAGGGTCGACTTTAGGGTGGTGTGCCTTCTCATGGGCTGGAGCTGGCAGCCTTGGAGTGGGGGGGTTATGATTTGTTTGTGCTCCCCTTTAGAAAAAGAGCTTACGAGTTCGGCAGAAGAAACGCGGGGAGCTAATGTGAAGATTTAGGACTTTCTCTCAGGCTTGGCCTTCCTTAAGCTCTGTCTGCTTGAGCTGTTTGCTGAGGTCCTGCTCCCACTGAGCGCGGATTAATACTCCCTCACTCCTAGAGTCCGAGTGACCCACCCACACCGGCTTCCAGCCACTCCACTCACACACAAACACAGACACAAACAGTCCTAATCATCCGACTGCTCTAATCCACATTCTGTTATCTCGCTCCCTATCTTGACTTAGCATCCTCCCGAGGTTATTTTCAACAAGCTAATGTATGGAGAAAACCGATAAATATGTTTTTTTCCTTTCGCTATTTCAAAGCCACAGATATACAGCATTAAGTGGAGTTGACAAGAAGCTTTTGACTGACCATGTGGTTTTTAAGAAGATCTTTGTCTGATTTAGTGGAGTGAATGAAATGTAAGATGTTGTAAATGCTGTTCTGTCTGTCAGCAATTCAAATTTACATCTGTTAAATGAATAGAATTTTAGAATTCGATTTTTTGGGGGGTTTACGGAAACATTGTATATTATATTTTTAAAAAGAACACAAATTATTTAAAGAAAATGCAGCAGTGATTAAAAATGTTGATATATATAGTATATATAGTAGATCATTAGACCAATACGCATTTTGGTTTTTAGGTTTTAGGACAACTTCGGCTAAAAGTTTTGATCCACTTCCAAATGTTGACTACAGGACATGTGTGTGTGTGTGTGTATACATAATGTATATGTATTACATATGTGTAT
>JAUCNO010000663.1:7736117-7773142 GCA_032353835.1 Enteromius viviparus
ATGTGATTTATGTCAAATTGTACATATGTTGAATATACATCTTTTTTATTATAGAAATGTATAGTTCTGATACTGGTTTCTGATTGGTCCGTCGGTGTATCTTTTTTTCATTTGCGTTGTCATTTGGGTTGTTTAACATATTACTGAAAACCATATTAAATTAGTTACAACATACATTTTGTGACAATTTATTATAATGGCACATGTTTATAATTAACTAATGTTGTTCCTCAGTTAAGAGAATTATAAAGGATGCTACCATTTCCGCTCCTTTATTTTACACAAGCACTACCGACTTTGTAGACTCTTTGCTAAGCCTTATCCACAAACTTCTAACATGTACCCCTACCCCCCACCCTAACCACCTCAAAAGTAGTTGGCAAAGAAACAGAATAACAAACATATTTGGAGCAAAGCAAGAAAAAGAGGATGAGCCTTTTTTGCCATGCCAAAGAGGCTGTCAAAACCCATTACCTAAGTGTCCTTTATCTTCCCATATGCTTTTGTTGCCTAATCAGCTTTGTATCTCCCTAAGTCCAGGATTGAGATGGGGAAAAAAAACAAATGGATGAGCCCATCACATAGAGGAATGTGTTCGCAGCTGCCTGAGGTGGGCTAGCACTGCTCTGTGGCCAGACGAGGAAATGCAGTCAAAAATAGGACAGGCCACTCGTTAACTCTCCTTGCCGCCAGATCCGATTCTCCAGCGGCTCTCTCTGCTCTTGATCCTCTTGGATTTTTCCTTTCTCTCTCTCTCTTTTTTTCCAGCAGAAAGGAGGATTGTGGCTTATTCCACCACAATCCACACCGGTGAAGGAGAAGAGGACATATTCAGGATCAAGGCTGGACTTGAGCGGGAAATCGCCTCACAATAGAACTATTACTCTTATCAGATTTGCGTGAGAGGGTTGGTGTTTTTAAAAAGGATGGATTGTAAATGTATGCCAGTGCAGAGGGTCAGGGCTTTTCTCTGCTGTTTGCTAACACGCTGCTGTTTTTGCATCGCATACTGTGATAGAGACAAGTGCAGTATCTGACCCAGGAATCATCACGGTTGCATCTCTAACAGATCAATGCGAGTGAAATAACTGGCCACACACACAAACATCCCCATCAGCTTTCCTCTCATCCACTAATCTATACCAGACAAATTATCCTGGCAAACAGATCGGGACGGAAAAGATTTACTCTGTGCTGGCTAATTACATCAGCTCATTAAGAGTCTTTAAGAGGCTGTGATTAGAGATGTTTGTTCACACTCTGCATGGTGTGTTTAATGGCTGACAGTTTATCACCATCTGCCTGAAGCTGAGGGGAGGAACCTATTGGAATTCATCAATATTTAAGAAGCTTGTGTCCTGGAGTCAGAAGAACCATTTGTTGGTAGAGCGTCCTGTGAGTTAAGGGTTGTGAGAGATGCCTGTTGATGCGAGTGCAGACAGGATGTCCTGTTTGTTTTCCCCAGATTCCTATGAACACCTCATCAGGCCCTTTGCAAACTGTGTATGAGTTTACAGGCTTGATTTTGAGTTCACGTTTTAGACTCACAGCTCACATGGGGCTCTTTTCTTGTGTCCTTGAGAAATAATCTAACCTGGATTTCCAACACGAGCACACATGGCGTTATGCATTTTAGCATCTCCTTGCCTGTGGAGACTCATGGGTCTTCAATATATATCAGGTTAAGGACCCCTTGGTGGATAGAGAAACAGAGCAGGGAGCCCCTTTTACATGTTGTAGAAAATGGTGTGGTACATTATTTGGCCTCCGATAATAATGTATTACTTTATTAATACGATGCATTGCAGATCAATACGGATGCATTCAATTGTTTAAAACAGACAGTTATTATGTTTCAAAATATTTCTATGCTGTAAGGTTCCTATTCATCAAAGAATCCTTTGAACAGTTTTCAGGAGCAGCAGAATATAAAGTCATACATTTTTAGAATGACATACAAAAGTGAAAATGATGGCAGAATCTTTATTTTTGTGTGAAAAATGTTATTTTTTATTCTTTTTTTTTTTTACAGAAATCAAACAATTATTTGGGTTTCTAAGGCAACCACTGTCCTGCTAATTCAGATTAGCATAGTTGGTTTGAATTTAATCTAGTTTATTTTTAGTCATTAATCTTTACTTAATCTGTGTTTCAAGACGAACAATCGTAGAATCTAAATAGAATCTATTGTTGTTGCTTTTTGTTTTGTTTTTATGTTTGCAGGGAGTACAGGATGTTGTTAACACCACTCGAAATGACCAATCCACTTCGGCTTCAGTATAGTTGTTCTAGCGTGCATTACAAAGCAGAGCACGCTTATGATAAAACAAGACAGCACGCGTACATACGAAGACATAAAGTCACTCACATACCAACAGATAACGATGAGAAGACGTTGATATTTTGACTGATACCAGACTACCTGTGTTGTCACCACGTGTCCCCAGAGAGAGAGCCCTTCTCTCAGCTCCGGTTACCCACACACCCCCTAACTGCCCCGCGGCGACGCGTTCCACAATGGAGAAAGGAGCGGTTTGGGAAATGGAGGCCATTTATAACTGCCGCATACGCACACACACCCCCAGTCCCAACTTGCACCGCATTCGGAGACAAAGCGAGAGCCCCCTCTCCATGCTAATGTCACACAATTACCTTTTAACCGCTCAGACAAACGGCGTGTGGGGGGGAGAAGTGACATCAAATCAAAACTGTCACAGGTGATCGAGTCCAGTCATCGAGAGAGAGCGTCGGCTCGCCGCCTGTCACGCGTGCTTATGGGGGCGCTGGAGGTTGAGGGGAGTGTGTTTGTGTGTGTGATTGGAAATGATAACTGACTGCTAATATCCCCCAACATGTTCTTCTCATCAGCTACTAATGTCGCCGCAGAACCGGCCCTCAGACACACTGCCATAAATCACCAGACTTTTGGATATCTCCCTCTCTTGCGCTCTCGTGTTCGCTTCCCCCCTTCCTATTTCTCTTTCTCTCCAGCTCCGTCTCTTTCTCTGCCATATCTCTCTGGGGCTTGAGCTGGCAAGCATGGAAAATGGAATGCTCTTGACTAATGATATTCAAAAATGATAGGGAAGAGATTGAAAAAGTGTTCCCCCCTGAACCATGCCGAATATGTACCTACTAAAGCATCGCTTTTTTAATGGAGTTTTAGGGGACACTCTTAAACTGCATATGCAGTCAATGTCAACTTATCTCCCACCCTCCAGTGACTTGAGTTATTGATGGATTATAGGGATCTTTGCATCAGACAGAGGGGTGGATCAGAATTAAAAACTGCTCAAAATCTCTCCAATTTTGTGTCACTTGCAGAATTAATTGCTATTTACACATCAGCTTCATTCTATAGGGGGCAAATTTCCTGTATCATTTTCTGATGATTCATTGGCGGTAATTCTGTGGTTATGAAATGTTCAGTAGCAGATCGGCTCCTCGCTGGGACTTTGATGGTGTTGTGAGCTTGAAATAAGTGTCTTTGAGATGGCAGCCAATGACTGGCAAATTACAACGGCATTACCGCACAGCATGCAACCATGCCTACAATGCAGCGAGACAAAGAGTCAGAATCCCTCATCGCGTCAATCGATCTGTTTATTGTTAATCCTCCACAGATGCTTAATCGAACTTAAAAATTGAATAATGCACAAATCTCGGAATTGCAGGAATTATGTTCTTGCTAGTTTTGTGGTGGTAAAGGAAGGCTGTAATAAGAGATGTTCCTGCTGTTGAGGTGTGTGTGGTTACTCACACTTTGGCGAAAGCAAAGCCCTCAGTCTGACAGCAGAGGCCTTACACTGCACCACATGCCCCACAAAGCTGTCACACTCTTAATTGCCTGTGTGACCCTACCTCCTTCCTTGACAGCCTGCTAATTACCCCCTTTGAGAACGTGTGTGAGGGAAAGAGAGAATGAGAGACGAAAATCACTCATAAGCAAGTATAGTCAAAGAAAATAAAGCATTAGATAGAAATCTGTGAATATTATTGTAAAAGTGACAAAATCAAGTGCTACCTTAAATATAAAGATCACATTTTTATCTTTCTTTTTAAAGAGATTTTAGCTGGGATGTGCGAAAGTTTGGGGTCAGTAAGATTTTTTTTTTTTTGTGAAGTATGAGAAGAAGAAAATGCATACTGCTATTTAGAATTCATGCACTGAATTGAAGATGACTACATTTTAGTACATGCACATTTTTTAATTAAATGCTGTTATCAAAGAATCCTGAAAAAAGTGTTGCATGGTTTCCATAAAAACATTAAGCAGAACAACTGTTTTCAACATTGAAAATACTGTATAAGCACCCGATCAGCAGATTAGAATGATTTCTTAAGGCTCACTGGAGACTTGTGCACTAACAGCTGAAAACTGAGCTCATCATAACATTAAATTACATTTTAAAATGCGTTAAAATAGTGTAGTTGTAATAATATTTTATAATAGTTTTATTATTTCCAGCTTTGGCGAGCACAAGAGACTCCAAACTTTAAACCCATATGTATTTCAAATTAGAGAGACCACATTCTTCCTATAGCAAAATTGTTGAATTTGTTTAATATCCCTGGTTATGAGAGTTGTGCATATAACTCCTTTCAGCAGCAGTCATTACAGATTTACTTCAGTGGTGCCTTTACACAGGCCTTCCCAGGACTTTCCTTTCTGACACTCTCCTCAAGCGCGTACAAAAAAAATAATTAAAGCAGACGAGGGAAGTTCTAAAAAAGGCCATGCAAATGAAATGCTAATGGGATGCTAATGAGGGCTAAGGGGAGGCGGGCGGTGGGTAAAGTTTGGTTAGAGAGCGAGGCAGCGAGGAAGCAGGAAATGGCTGGGTGAGCAGTGAGTACGACTGGTTCCATGCTGAGTGGAGAAACGTTTTGTTAGCGAGGGAATGAGAGAGAAAGAGAGAAAGTGTGGGATGTAAGGAGGAGTGAATGGATGCCCCGTGGGCTAATGAATACTGATTGATTTCCAAATTAAATTTCACAACTGTTCTCTCATCTGCGTTTTTTCCCTCACATTCTCTCTCAAACATGCATTGGTTAATAATACTTACAGTTTCAGGAGGCAAGAAAATGTGTCAGGCATATTCCGGACTGTCCGGTGGTCATTGCAACTAAGAAACCTATTACTCAAAACATCATGCTAGTTAAACATCTCATTCACCTGTCACAATCTCTTACAAATGACAAGCCAAAGACATAGTTCGGTTTGTCTGGGGCCGCTAATGTTCGACACTCCGTTTTGTGCCCCCATCTCTGCTGCCGGCTTCATTTCAATCTTAAAACCCTTTACACGTCCGAGCAGGCAGAGTTTTTGTTGTTTATTTCGGTGCGGGAGGGGGCACAGGCAGGGTCGATCATTAGACGACAGTATAAAACAAATGCACAAGGTGTAAGAGAGCGTAATGATGAGGAAAGCAGGAGAGGAAAAAACAACAACGTTCAAACACAAGAGGCAATTCTGTTTTTTTTTTTCTTAAACAAAATATTAATGATCTTTCATTTGGCTCTCATCACAAGGCGCGCAAGGAGAAATTGCATTCTATTTCGCAAAGCCTAAGAAAGCACGGGCCTAGGTAATGGGTAATAGGTGTAGAGAGGAGAACGGAGGTGAGGGCCGTGGGGCAGAGAAAGCGAGGGAGAGAGCAAGGGGGGAAAAAAACAGAACGAGAAATATTCCCTGAGAGAAAGGGGGGCAGGAAAGGCTGGCTAAGGTGGGAGCAAGAAAAAAAGGAGAGGAGATTGGAAATTGAAATTGATGACATTGAGAGTGACTATGACAGAGACAGGCCCTTTATTCTTTTCTCTTTTTTGAGGAAATCACAGCAGCCAACCTTGCAATGAGGGCAGATCAAGCTAAAATAGGCTGTTGAGTGCTCAGAGAGAGAGAGAGAGAGAAACGGGTAGAGGTGGTTTGGCAGGAAGGGAGCAGACAGAAGTGGAGGACATTAGTGAGTAGATGATGTTGTCAGTGACCGATGTAAATCACAGCGATACATAGTCAACAGACACACTCGGCTGACTGTGAGGGGGGCAGCCGTCAGGACGCTGGCACTGACAAATGGAATATTTTCAGAGGACTTAATCAGAGGAAAATGGGGTTTCATCTGCACGCCTCCCCGCTCCACTGCCCTCAAAGAGAGAAATGATTGCCTGTCTTTCTCACCCTCGCCTTCCCTCTTCTCCTCTCCGTCTCACTCACTCGTCAAGCATAACCGCAACACACTGGAAAGGTTACAGGAAGACGTGTACGTAGCTGCTTTGGGCCGCTGTTTTACAATACAGAATGTGCAGAGGGGCACACACACACATTCATGTAGATACATCACATGCACTATGACTGATGGACATCGCTATCTCAGGTGACAGAGAGGTAATATCGCTGTCTGAGACATGCATCCGATTTTAAACACTTCCACAACTTCATTTGTTTTTCTTTGATGTACCCATACCAGACAAGATCTATATGTCAGTCGCTGTGTCACAGACTGTTTGAATCAGAGGAGTGGGAATGATTTATAATCAACACAGTGCTGCGAGTAACATAATCAGATCACTTTTTACCAGTAACAAACTTCATTTAGTTTATATACTTAATTTATTTAATGTAATATAGCCAAAAGTGGATATATACCTAAGGCGTTATATTGCGACAAATTCATTGTCATCTCAAGGTTAAAAAATACAGCTGTACTAACTGTTCATCTGTTAGTATTGTAATAATTTAGGTGTAGCCTTTGATCAGTGGTGGATTCACTCAGTCCTGGAGTCTGAATTGTGAGTGTGATTCAATTCTAACACTTATGCTATATTAAAAAAAGAAAATCATTGTCTGTATTGCAAGTGTGATTCGCTTTCTGACAAAAAAAATCCTCTCATGGTAAGAAAATTACAATTACAGCATAAAAACAATTTACAGTTTTTTATGATTTTGCAGAATTAGTTACTTTTTATAATAGGAAACAATATTACACAATACTTCATAAATTATGTTCATGATCATGACATTTTCACATTTACAGCATAATAGATACATTACAGTGCAATTGCACACACGCATATAGTCAAGTACTCATGTAGGCATTTGGGTTGAAACTTTTCAATACAAATCTAACAAAAATAGTCACATTTTTGTCTAAAGCAGGGAAACATGCTGACATGCTGTTTAAATATTTCACTTTGCTTAAAGAATCATAACTCATGGATCACAGAGAGCATTCTGAATGTGTATATAAGCATACGGTAAGTACTTTATTTCGGTAGTACCTTTCTAGAGCAAGCGTCACAAAATGCTTTATATCCAAGATGGAGAAACAGTACAAAAACAAACAACAATTTAAACAAATTAGAACACACAAATAATAAAAATACTACAACTTTGACTTTAAATCCCGCAAAGCTTCTTCTAGCACATGTGAGGCCAAAGAGTGGTATAGAACTGTGTCAAACTAATAATCAACCTAACAATTACAGTACACGACCAAACCTCACCCCACTTATCCCATAAACACAGGTCATGAGGGTTACGGGTAAGATTTGTGGCTGACTGTATGAGCTGGATTTAGCATGACAAGTCACCTCTATTAAGTTTTTCACAAGTTTTTCCATTAGCTAGTGTTGGGTTTAGCATTCCAAGACACCCAAACAGCTAGGATAATGTAATACATAGCCTGTGTTACTCACAAGTTTACATGCACAAACACACACACACAAATAATCATGTACTGCAGATTTGTACATATAAGCGTGGTGACACATGCACACACACCCTCCCTGTTCATGGTGCAGAGGGCCCAGGTCTCTAAGCCGCAGGTGACCACCGAGCGCTGGATAAACACTAATAAATCTTCCTGCACAGCTCGGCAATCAGTCATCTATCAAAACAGTGACAGAGAGAGGGAGAGAGAGAGAGACCAGGGAGGGGAGGGGAGGGGTGTCTGTTAACAAGAAAGTACAGGAAAGTCACCAAGTGAGTGTGTGTGAGCTTAAGTCTGTATTGTATTGTATTGAAGATTCTTAGACAGTGACTAAATTTTCCACAATTCTAAAGCTCTGTCTATGTCTCTAACCAAATAAGTAAATTTGTTATAGTTGATATAATTTAGTAGAATTTTTTTGAATTTAAAATACATGATTATAAACTACATTAGACAATAAATAATTCAAATAAAAAATTAAAAAACCTTTTACTTAAAATGTATATGGCCTTTTCTAAAACTAAAAATAATGCAAAATAACAGTGTCAGTGGTACTAAAATAACGCATTGCATTACAAATACACTTCATGTGGTTACATGTTGTTACATCCACACCAGGCTCCACCCCCACTTTTGGGGGTGTTTTGACCGGCCACACCTGCCATCCTCACCTGTCACTAATCAGCACTACCACATTTAAGCCACACACACCAGCTCCTTCACTGTCCGAGCTCGTTCATCGCCTTACAAAGCTAATATATTTACCTGTGCTCTTACCTGTTCCCCTCTAGTGTGCTCCGTGAACCTCTGTGTCTCCTCCAGCTCCTGACGTCTTCTCCTCGTCCCAGTCTGGCAAGTGGTGTGTGTTTGTGGTCATCTGTGCTGTCTTCCCCGGGGTTCGTCGTATCTGTTGAGAAAGGAAAAGAGATTTAAGTTCTGTTTGAAGATTTCCTATGTTCGATTTTTCCTCACTTTATTTGCCATTATCTGTTTCCTTTTTGAAAACTCTTCATGTGAATAAAACATTGTTATATTCTTGTGTCAGTCCAAATCCTAACACATATAAACCTGTGTTAATTTAACACACAATCAACCTCACTAATATTAGCTCAAAGGGTCAAAGATCTGGTAGAAACAGCTCCTTTAAATGAAAAGTACTCTTAAAAAGTTTTGTCACTTGCTGAACTTCATGTCATTCCAGACTTTCTTTCTTCTGTGGAAGATAAAAAAAGGAGATATTTTGAAAAATGTTTTATGGTCTTATGTATATTTTTAAATAAATATTTTATAATGTAGAATGAGCTAATAACAAACTCTTATAGCAGACGTTATACATAGACAAGGATCGCTGAATCTCACCTCTCACTGAATTTTATTTGTAATTCAACACAATTTTAATTCTAGAAAATGAAATCTTGCCAAAACGTAAATCTTTGCAGCCTGTGTCCAGTATATCATGTAATCAAGAGGACATTAAAAGGAATCTGAAGCTTAGTTTGTCTTTCCAGCCTTTCCACCCTCGGTCCTGGCAGTAAGCGTTACAAGCTCCTGATGCCATCCATTTGTCTCATGATGAATGTGGCAATCTTCCAGCCCCTTGCCCTGTCCAACTCATTTGTTATGACCTGACAGTCCGGCTGCTTTCCGTTCCATTCTTGCCAGTGGGGACCACAAGCTAAGTAGGATGAGAACTCTATACCAGACTTTGGTGAAGAGAGGCTGCCAATTATTTCTGTTTTTGTTGTGTCAAGGATACAAAGTTATTCTGTTGTGAACTGTCGTCAGAGTCTTCCTGCAATAATCTACGAGCTCTCAATTGCAGTTTCAGTGTTGAAGAAGCCAGAAAACCCAGATCGATCAATGTTCACAGAGGGAGAAAAGTTTCTCAGGAGCCATAAAGGTGATTTGATGCTAATCGTTTCCCGAGCTTACATAGACTTCTCAAGAAAGAAATGTTTACAGCTGTCTTTAGCTGAGGGCCCAGTCAGAAGACCAGCTCTCTCGTTCCTCAGCTAGATAAAGGTTACGTTGCTTATATTAGCTGGAGGAGGCTATTTAGTTGTGGGTGCCACCGTTAGTCCAACGCTCAAGCATGAATCACGTACTGTTGCGACAGCGAAATTTGTCACCTTTTCGAGCAGATCAATGATAATTACCTCCCTGACACGAGTTCAGTTATTACTTTACAGGATCAAGGACAGAGGGGAAGGAGGGCTGGGGGCGATAGGCAGAGTCTGATCGATACTCTCTGAAATATGGCTGCTACAGGCCTCAGCAGCTCAACAAACCATTACAGCCACTGTTCTCCACAGCTTAGTGACTGGATCTGTTCAGAGTCCAGCTGTCTCTAAGCTTACTGCTGCTCTGAGAATCAGACAAACCATGAATGAAGAAAATTGTCTCTTGTATACAAACCTGTAATTGGGTTTGTCATTTAACTTGTAATGGGATTATGATCATAATATCAGATGATATTATGAGATCAACTGTGAACTCACTTTTTTTTTTATTAATTAATAAGGTGTAAGTTGAAAAGCCTGATGTTGATTTTTGTATTTCCCCCTGAAAACTGTAAACATTGTGGGACTGAAAAGGTCACTACTACATTGACTCAACAATTTGCAACATAGGCCAATCGCAGATTGCAATGATTGCAATATTTATACATTTTATTGTTTTGTTTTAACTATATATACAATTATTTAACAGAAATACACTTCACTTCTGACACATTAGCTCAAACTTTTGATCTAATGTCATTGTGTCTTTAAGACATTTAGTTTTACAAACATTAAGCAATCATGGCTAAGTTTTGTATCTTTTAACCCTAAAAAACAACTTTATACCGATTCTGAAAAGCACCAAAAGAAAGATAACCAGGGTTCTTGCTCACTTGTGTGAACATGCAGTCGTCATTAAAGACTGCAGGTGTGACAATGATAAGAGAAATAAAAGTGCAATATTCATAATGTAAGTTGCCTCAGACAGGAGGAACATCTGTCTATGCAGTGGCAAACCACATGATAGTGATTTGGTGAAAAAGTCATCTTGCATAAAAAACTGTCAAATCAAATCTAGTGCAGTCCATGTGATTGAGCAACCTGATCTCACTGCAATTCATACTTATTTTACGAGGTGGCAAATTCGTACGAATGACGTAACCCGCCCCTAAACTTACACGTCACATGGTTTTGTGAGGTCGTATGAATTAGCACGAATTTGCCACCTCAGTCTCACGACCAATTTATACGTATTCGTATGTGTTGGATTGAGATGCTCTGTATTAGTAGCTGGTGGCCACATAATCTGGCTTGTTTATTTGGGATCTGAGAGACAGCTACCAGTTATTTAGCAAGATGACCAATCATATGAGAACAAACATCAGGTGAACTGAGCTAGATGATGGCACTATTGTTTTCTGTAAATCTGCTTTACAGCTGAATCATATCTTGCAAGATTAAAGCTGGTACTGTACTGAACTAAACTGATTCAACATTAAACGGACTTAGGCTGAATATGATATTGCTGCTTTTTTTAAAATGCTTATAGCTGTAACATGGCCTATTACAGTGTGAGGTGCACCAAACAGTTTATTCAACCAATGACAAACATTAAATTGTTTCCAGATAGGAAAGATGCTTGTCATCATTGCACCATATCTATGTATATGTTCTGGAGTTGCCCTTATAGCTGACAGAGTTTTGGTCCAGTGTTTTTGATATGTTTAATAATGCTCTTTACATAGACTTGAACATCTCAACTGCCCTTTTTTGCATTTGCTCAAAACCTGTCTTGACCTGTTTTAGCATAATGAACCATGATGTCATCCACACCACATTCTTTGATACTGTATGTGAATCTGAGAAATATTTTGCTGTATGTTTTGCTTTCAGGGTCCCTCAAATCTTTAGTTAGACCAAATCAAAGGCTTGAAAGGCATACTTGAAATCTTTTTAGACTAAATCAAAGGCTTTCCCATGTTCTCCTGATACTAATGCTAATGTAAAGTTGATCACTTCTTTTGGAAAGAGGGAAAATTTATTCCTCAGAGAGGAATGTTCATTTATTATTATATATTTATTTGTCTTTATTTGCTTATTTTTTGTTTCACAAGTTCGCTCTTACTTATGATAGAAATTTAGGCGTATTTGGCGTGCTGTCCAGGGAGCGAGCCGTGATGTCGGCGAACGCCGAGCCCTGGAAGATGGAACCCTAGCGGGTAGAAGCCTGACCAGGGCTGAGCTCGATGTCTGGCTCAACTCCCGCTCGCCCCACTGAAGGAAGGAGCGAAGATTCGGGGAAGAAGGGGTGGAGGAGGGATGCGTAACGAGATGAAGAACGGAGGAAGAGGAGGCCTATTTAAGGGGAAAGCTTATGAATTTGATTGGTTGAGACTGATTAGAGGATTGGAAACAGCTGAAACTAATCATTGCGTCATAGCTCCTCCCGAAACGTGTTTGTCAACATCTTCACAAATGTAACTTATTTGAACTGACAATCTTTACTGTATAAAATGTAGACACACAAATAGACAAACAATACCATTCAAAAAGTTGAAATGAGTAAGATTTAAGTTTAAGTTTTTAAAAGAAGTTTCCTGTTTCAATATGATTTAAAACATAACTTATTCTCATGGTGACCAGTCTTTTCATCAGCCATTATTATGATTTTTAGCGCCACATGATCCTTCAGAAATAATTCTAATATGCTTATTATCAGTGTGGAACTGCTGCTTAATATTTTTGGACCTGTGATACTTTTTCAGGATTCTTTGGTTAATAAAAAGTTTAAATGAACAGCATTTATTCAGTTAATTCATTTAAAAAAAGTCAACTTATGCTTTAATATGATAACACATTATATTGATGATCACACCTGAATGGATAATATTAATAATTTGTTTGTGCCATTGGTTTCTCTCTCTCTCTTTCTGTTTTGTGTATACATGTATCTCAACATATGTATCGCTATGCCATGATGTTGCTGTCAAATCTATGTTTTTTATGCTGCTCAATAAAAAGACATTCAATAGACATCTAATAATCTACACTATACCCTTCTGAAGTTACCAGTCAGTAAAATTAATCTTAAAAGCTTACAGTTCGGCAGGATGCTTTAGTCTGTCTTTCTAAGGTCAAGTAGCATCTTTTTTCCAAAAAAAAAACACTCAAAATGCATTGTGTTTTCATCGATGGTTTGCAATTTAAATGTGAGCTCATAAGCATCACAAAAGTGTGTATTTTTATGCAAATTGTATGTAAAGAAGACTTTTGTTTTTAGGAACAAGATAACTTAATTACTGGTTTAACAATATTTCCCACATGACACACAAGCACACTTGCTAATTATTTTCTGTTTGGTTATCTTACATTTAGTCATTTTGGTTATCCTAACCGATTAAGTTTTGGAGCATTGAAGAAGATTGATGAATGAAATAGGCCACATGCCTTTTTCAGAAACCCCTGTTTTCCAGAGTTTTCTGATTCAGAGCTCAGTGGAAAAGCATATTTTATTTTTAGACTTCCACCTCAACACACACAGTCCCCGTTCTCAGGCACGCTCCACAGAGTGAGGTCTCTCTCCCTCTCTTTATTAAATGACCTGTCTGCCTGTTTTTGCTGTCTGTCCCTAGTGGCGCTGTATGTTAAATTCTATCATTAAAACCCATTACTGAGCTATCAAAACCCTCTGTAATTCCAGCTAATGACCTCATTTCCCTAAGTGTCACCCATGTCAGTCAGCGCTGGGGCCACTAGCTCTGGCAGGCGCTCAAAGCAGTGTCACACAGTTACGGGACATCCTCCCACCCTCCTTTTTTTCAGAAAAGAAAAGGAAAAAAGCTCTTAGAAATCAATGGTGGTGGGAAATGACAAAGCGCAGTGGCATGGGACATGAGCCCACGTGTTCTGCTATACTGATTGACCTAATAGGTGCAGTAGTCAAACGGGGGACAGCTTCTGATGTGTTAAGCAGTTTGAGGAGAACATAGACCTTATAAGAGGCGAACAGATGCCATTTCTCGAGTGATTGTTGCACATATCGCACGTGCCAATCACAATTCTCCCGTTTTCACAAGTCGCTTCGTAATGAACGTTTAAAAAAAATGCGAAGTGGGGATAATGACACACATCATTTCCTAGTTTAATCTTCATCCTCTTCACCACGAGTTCCCTTTTTTTCTACACTGCCAGGCATCGTCCTCTCAATTGGAAAAAGGACCCTAAGGCCACTGGAGCACCAAGCCCCTGTTTCTTCAAGGGATGGATAATTGACTCCCTTCGCTTGGTAATTTATCGCTTGCATATGCAGCTAATACATCAGCAGGCAAAACAGTGTTGACCTCCCACCCTTGTCCAACAACTCTACCACTGCTACAAAAACAAGTACACTTGCTCGCTCACACACACACACACACATGCACTTTCAGCCCAGCACACCCCCCTCAATAAAGAGCCAGGAGCCTAGACACAACTGGCAGGGGAAAGGAAATAAAATGATAGATGGGGTGCATTGTGGCATTATGAATGAATTATGCTGGCCAAATACCTTGAGCAGAGCAGTGTGTCAGCCAGTGTCTATACTAATCTTAGAGAAAATATGACTGTCTCTATATATTAAAGAGCGTGGTGCAGGCGAGCTGGTGAATTAGTTGAGCAATCAGTCCATTACAAAGACATCTTAGATGGCATTATTCAGTGGCCACATTTATCAGCCTTACACTGTATCTTCTTGTTTTTGCTGCTTGTTTGTTTTTTTTATCAGCGGGGTATCAGTATTGTCTGTCACCTTTTGTACATTCACTCAGTTTGACAAGGATTCATTGCCACTTTCGCTAGATCTACCTATTTATCATGATGACAACACAAGTAAAACACATTATAATGGATGCTTGAGTGCATTTAAACTTCATTTGACACAGCACGTTCACTTTATTCTTTCTTTAAACTTCTTGTACTGTAACCCACCGACAAAATCTGTATACAATTGTGATGAATTAATGATGAAAATTAAAAAAAACTAAGAAAAACAATACAGAAATATCTCTTCCTTTTATCAAACAGGTCATTTCAAATGTCACTAAACTTGTTTTTAAAAACTTTTGTTTTAGCACTTATTTTAACTGCAGCCTGTAATAAAGCTTCAGACTAAAATACATTGATGAGGAAAGGAAAGTTTGTGCGATGCTTTTATTCAAATTTGAAGCTGCTTTGATTGGTGAGTCTCTAATCTGACTCAAAACTGCAGTCAGTGTAAATATAATAATGCATTTCTAGATAAGGTTTATCACTTAAGTATTAAAATTAATACACACCTTCACATGAGACATTATTTGTATATATATTTATAAAACAGGTCTAGAAACACACCTTGATACACAATCAGACCTGGTGAAGTGCACAAATTATATTTTTTAGTCATATAATAGTAGTAAAATTAATTATAATAATAGGCCTATTATAGATTATTAGCCCACTATGAATCATTAGCTAACTTGTGACATTTGGTAGTGCTTTTTTCTTCTTTTCTTTGTTTCTTTCTTTTTTCTTTTTTGACGACATATTACTATTACTATTAGTCTATGTTCATCAATAAACATCAATGTTTATTAATAAGTGTTTTTCATCAATTCACTTTTCCTGACAAAAATGCGTCCAAGTCGGTTGCGATCCTCTATTCCAGCATGCTCCGACAAAGCTCTAGCGTCATCTAGGCGCATTCATTTGGTAAGGTTTTGGCGCCATCTGCTGTTCAATTGCAAATCAACCAGATATGAAAAAACACAACCAAACCACTTCACTTCAATTCTGTTGACTTAATTAGCCTATAGAGGCAGTTTATTGATAATAATTTAAAACATGCATCCACACTGTTCTTTGAAATTAGCTACTAATGACATTACTACAAATATAGTTATAATAGCTATAATCTTTGGAGGAAACTTGCATGTGTAATGTTGTTGTTTAGTGTTAGCTTTTGTTTATGTTGAAATATGCTTATGTATGAATTTCTTTTTTTAATTTTTCATTATGTCTGAGGATATGTTGCCCTTATCAATAATTTTTTTACATACAGACAGGTCTATAGACTAATTGGCTGTTTTAGAAAATCAGTTCAGTAATACTCTTAATAGTCTTAAATGAAAAAGTATAATTAATCATTGATTGATTAATCATTTAGTTAGCTATACTCAATTTAGTTTGATGTCAACAATACATGGATTTTTCCAGGAATTTTGTGTATAGTACTATAGTACAGCACTATAGTGACAGTGTCTTTTCTGAAAAAAAAAAAAACATATATATATATATATATGTATATATATACATTTGCATATAAAATAATATGAAGCAGGCTAGTATATTCATAAATATGCATTATGCGTATTAACATAATTTTAAAATGAATACTGCAAGTTAAGAGAGAATAAAATGTTATGGCAGAATAATTTTATTTATTTTTATTTTTTTTTCAATTTACTCCCCAAAAAGGGCAGCATATTCTGGGAGATACTAAATTAAAAAATTATTTATTCAACAGTTAGATCGTTTTTATTTGTGCCTTATAGATAGCAACAAATTAATTGTTTTTGGTTATTTTTATGGTCTTTTTTTAAGGGTTAAAAGACAACACCAGGAAATATTGCTAATGTTCTTATGTTACTTTTATAAAATTTCAGCCATTGCTGATATAATTTATTGTGAATTAATATTATTTATTTTTAAATAAATGTACCTCCAAAAATTCTGTGAGCGTTCTACTGGCCTCCTGACACACTTATTATTTGGCCTTTATTCTGACGCAGTATATTATGTACTTGATTGTCCTGTACAAACCCCCCAAAAATATCAGGTTTGTCTTTTTTAATAAGATTTGGTAGGAGACTGGTGAGGCAGTGTCACTGGGTGTCCTCGGGGTGTCACTGTTGGGTTAAAGATCACAGCAGACAGAACCTGTAGCAAAGGTTTTTATTTGTGGCTAGAAGAGATGCTATGACCGGAAACTAACAAAAAAAATAATAATTTTATACCAATAAGATGGTTTATATAAGCACAGAAAGCAGCAGTATGCTTCATGTTATTAAGCCACACATTATTAAAACTGTTTGCATGTAGCTACAGAAACCTCAGAAATGACCCACTAATATAATTTAGCTAGTACAGCAGTTTAAACTATTTATTTTTTTATAACATGCGAAAAGAAAATGTTTATGTATTATTTCACATGTTAAATAACTATTGTCGTTCAATATCTGTTCCTTTGTCCTGACATGTCACTGCAAAGTTTTCCAACAAGGTTAAATACAACGTCACCCAACATGACTGACGAATGGGACGAATGAGAATGGCCGATTTTTGTGAGTCCAGAGTGACAGCCAATCAAAATGCTTTTTACTTATCTTGATTTACATGCGTCCAATAAGGATTATTATGCAGATATTGCTCTGTCAAAGCTCTCGGGGAAATTAAATCTAATGCAACTCCTCAAAACGTCAGATTTACCCGCTGACAGTCAGAGAAAGAAGACCTACGAGTACACTGGTGGATTTACTTTTACTTGGATTTACTTTTACTTTTTCAAAGGAAAGTTATTCAAGACCGTGCTGGATTTAAGGTGCAACATGACGTTTGAAGAACTTAATGGAGATTACTCTATTGAAAGGTAAATATATTTATACGCATTTATTTAGCAAATAACATTATTGTAATAACTTTACCAATAAGTAAATCTCGTGCTTAAGCCATAAAACGCTATATTCGAAAAGTAGCATATAATTTTTTCTAATATAATGAGTTATATTTCTGCTTAACGTGAAATAAGACATTACCAAACACGAATGCCGGTCAGCTGCACGAGCTCAGCTCACGAGACTCGAGTCTCTCACGAGACCATGGAGTGACGTGCTTGTTAAACAGCCGAATTTTATCGGTCTAAAGCAGTCTTTAAAGTTTGGCAAAATAAGTTTTGCTTAGGTTTAATTTGCTTATATAATACGAATTATATAATACAAATTACTCACCCAAACATTTAAACCAGCAGTGAGTGGGTATATGGCTCATATTACTATAATAGTTTTTAACCGCCGCAGTTTAAAACTGCACGAGCTGTCTTCACTTAAAATGTTCAATGTTCCTGACTTTATTTGTGTTATATTGCTTAATTATTGCTTCAACGTTTGTTTCTATAGGATGGACTCTGTGATTAAAGCTCTGGAGGAGGTCCTGCGCTCCGCATTACCGCAGGGATGTATTACAGTTGGGGTCTACGAGGCTGCAAAGTCCCTCAATGTGTAAGTTTACAGGCTTCCGGTGTTATTGGCTTTCAATGTCATTTCCACAGGTGCACTGAAACTAACTAAAATCTCAATTCTTCTATTTAGGGACCCTGATAACGTGGTGCTGTGCATCTTGGCCACAGATGACGATGACGTTAAAGATGTCGCGCTTCAGATTCACTTCACTCTCATTCAGGCTTTCTGCTGCGAGAATGACATCAACATCCTGCGCGTCAACAACACGCGTCGCCTCGCGCACATACTCGGGGGCGCCGGCATGCTTGGCAGCGAGCAGTTGGATCTGCACTGCATTCTGGTGACTGTAAGTGTCAATAATAATTACCTGCGATTAGAATCTAAATAGGAGGCGAACGCCAAAATAGGCCAGTACCCTGCACGTGAGCCACTTCTTTTAGTAACTTGTCAGGGCATGTCCAGGTGTAACTGCCAATGCATGACACCTATATGCACATCCTGCTCTGTCCTCATTCTTATGCAAATAGGAGTTTCCTAATGTTCCAGGCTCAAATTTGCATTCCTTTTGCTCCTCATTCTTATATTCTTTCAGATATTTTTATATACTCCATAGGATGCATTTAGTAAGATTTGCATGTTCTCAAAATGTGATTCTCTACAAAAGTTTGGCTTCACTTTTAGTCCTAGGTCCTCTTTTTTCCGAGACATGTCCTGGCAGGGATTTATAAATTGTAAATGTATAGTTTGTCAATGTAGTCAGAATTCACAAAAAAATATTTGTAATCAAATGGGTGCCATCCAAAGACAAGGCTGAATATAAATGAGAATGCTAAATGCTTGCTCAGTAGCAAACACAAATAGAATGTAATCCCATCTCTTCTTCTGATGTTCACAGGTTCCACATGCATCCACATGGAAGAACCCAGCTTTGGGAAAAGTGAACCGCTTCTGCAAAGAGAGTCGCTGTATGGATCAATGGGTGCCCATTATTAACCTTCCAGAACGATGAGGACAGCTAAAAACAAGGGGAAAACATGGATTTTAAAAAATCTAGTAAAAATAATAGCTAAAAAAGGTGGTCACAAAAAGGACTGATATTCCAGTCTGGTGGAACTTGGGCCTAACCTACAGAATGAACTGGAGGAGGAGCATCCTTTTGCAATCTGAGATGATTCAGCAATTTTTGGCTTTGTTTGTGGGACTTTTTGAGGACGTCACAGGAAGCTGATTGTGAATGGAAGTGACCACCTGAGTATCATGTGAGATAGTTTATTGGTGGGGGTGTCATAAAGCACTTCAGTTAATTACAGGATGAAATATTTCTCAGGCAACACGACATCAGAGATGTTATTTTTCAAAGAGGCTGCCCTATTTTTTGTATTTTGCCATCATTTTTAATAGCATGCTATTAGTACTTATTGATGTTGGAAAATAAGTTTTTTTTTTAAAGGGACTTGCTTCTAAACTACTGAGATAAAAAATATGCATTCACAATATCCTGCAAAAACTTTTTTTTAACATAAGTTAATTGTTCTTTTGTGGTCTTTAAATTATTTATATTAATTTAAAGAAGTATTTATGTAAAAACCTTTTATACTATTATATTCAAATGCGAAATGAATTTTCGTTGTAATAAAAGTATTTTTGAACACGACATGTGTCATGCGGGTTACTCTTTTAGAAGTTTCTGGAAAAGCAGAGTGGACTAGTTGAATTGACCTGACAACACCATACACCTCTCAGATCAGCAGGGTCATGCTGGACTCGGTGGCCTTCGTGACATCCTATTGCAGACCAACAAAAGCCATCCAAGCCTTCCTTTTGTCCTGCTTTGGTTAGCGTGACCGTGGCATCTATTCATCAGATTCCTTTTTCAGCTGAAATGAATTGCTCAGGTTGAGTTCACTGTACGCTTGCTTGCGTCAGTGTCATAAATCAAGTTGCTCTTAATTGTGCTATCTTTCTCAAACTGATAATAATATGTAGGTTAAAAGTCAATGCGTCACAATAATTCAACACATTACACAAGTTCAGCTGAAGAACGGAAGTGTCTGGAGACATGTCTAAAAGTTTTCAGAAGCATGCCTGGCACACATTGGGTCAGGTTTCAGGATATACCAGTAAATCAGTTGTGTAACCCTCCACTTCCCCTATGCAAAGGTGATGAAGCAAAGTTTGAATGACATGAGGCTGTTGCAAGGTAGTCCAGCCATGTGAACAACAAGAGAAAAAAAAAACACTTGGTAACGAAAAGCATCTCTCAAAGACAAGTTAAATGCAAAACATGACCGTTAGGGTTTACTTCAAATTTAGCTTAGCTGTTTGTGTTAATGAAATGTAGATATGTAATCCTGAACAAAAGTCAAGTGAATGAGTAATGAATGGATTTTGCTGGTGTCAACTACACTGTAGGCAGTTTTCTGACGTCTTTACAAAGATTATTTTTAGACAGCTGGTACAACAAGGACCAGGTGACACAACAACTGCGGTTTTGTCAGAACTTACATCACAGTGCACCACTCCTAGAGATCAGAGTAACATGGCTTACAACACATTAACTATCCTTTAATAACAATTGAGTCATATCTATAATGGCTTAGAAGAATTTTCTTAAAAACAATTAATTATAATATACATATATTTACACTACAATTTAAAAGTTGCTACTATTGTTGTTTTTCATTCAGCAAGGAAGCATGGAATTGTTCATAAATGGCAGTAAGTTCATTTATGCAGCATTGCCATCACAGGAATAAATTAGAGAGAGAAAAGAAAAAAAATTATATATATATATATATTTATTTTTTTTTTTTTTTTTTTAATGGAAAAAGACATTCACAAATTTACTGTGTATACTGTATTTTTTTAAACAAACACAACCTAAATAAATTTTGAATAGTAGTTCACTTGGCTTCAAAATATTCTATTCTATTTAACTATTTAATTTTCTATTTATCTCAAACTCAATTCCTGGAGGGCCACAGTTTGGCACAGTTTAGCTCCAATCCTAATCAAACACCTGATCCAACTGATCAAGGTCTTCAGGATCTTTAGAAATTTCCAGGCAGGTGCGAGTTGGAGCTAAACTGTAAAGGGCTATGGCCCTCCAGGAATTGAGTTTGAGTAATATTACAAACCCATAGGACGTTATTTTTTGGTAAAACACAAATAACGTTTTTTTTGCAGAATGTCTAAGTTGTTCTTTAACAAAAAAAATAAAAATAAATCAATAATCAGTTTTTACATATACCAAATTTTCATGTAATAGTACAAATAAATGCACTAATACAGTACAACTCTTTGATCTTAGATTTTGCACGAACACAGATATGCGAGGCACTTAGTTTTACTATTTCACAATTTTAATAAAATCTTTCTTTCAAGGTACAGTATGTATAGCACATGTTATGGAGGCTTGCAAAAATACAGAAATTAGAAAGAAACACCAAAAAGAACAAAAGGAAACTTGTTTCTTCACAGAGATACTGAGGTCACAGGAGTTTGGTTGTGAATTTCAAATACTGCCTACCTTCTCTGATGTACAATAATACAGACATTGCAGCATCAATATGTGCATTCTTGGCCCATTAAAGGTGTGAATGTTTCATAACAGCCCTTATTGGGAAAAATCCATTCAATTCATAGTGGTCTTTGTGTCGCAAAAGTCCCAGGCAAAGGAAAAAGACATTTAAATCAGAAGGAAAAGGCACTTTAAATCTAAACAGAGAAGAAAATGTACTCAGTCACCAGATAAAACATATCCTTTCATTTATATGTATTTGTAATAAGCAAGAACTGCTTGAAACAATCTAAGGCACGTGGGTTTGAAAATGCATGGTAGTTCTCTTTTCCTACAAACTCATCCCTAATGGTTTTGCACATAGTGGTACCGCCTTTCATTCAGAACAAATCAGTGTTTGTGTGATGTGAGATTTACTGCATTGTTTTATTACCCAGCATCCACTTAAAAAGTGATGATTGCAAAATTCACATTAGATTCATAATCCAAATCAAAATATGGATTTTTAAATTCCATTTATTTCAGTCAGTCCCTTTGCTAGAACATTATTCATGTGTATTGCTAGAGGAATACATAACGCGTTAAGTGAGCTTTAATCAGTTAATGTAGTTGCAAGCTCCTTGTATCATAATGTGAGGTGCTACTTCCCTATTTCAAACAAAAAGTGTAACTAAATTCATCATTCGGTGGAAAGAGGAACTTAAGGCCGTTTTAAAAAATCGCAACGGCTTGATTTATTGGATCGTTTCATGGAATGATTTCAGTTTGGCCCAAACAAGTGTTGCTTTAGAGATGAGATTCAATTCTAATCATTACCAAAAAGGCACTGATTGGAGTTTATTTACAGTAATAAATACTGTAAGGGCTAAATGCAGTTAAGACATGGCACAAGTTATACTAAGGAGCTAGGCAAAGTTGGGTAGAAGTAATTAAATAATAAGAATAATGCTTGTTACACTACAATATAGTGCAAGGCTTTTTGTCCTTGAAGGGGTTTTCTGAGGCAGGGATGCCCATGAGCAGGGGGTCGTATTTGGCATTTTCTCCACAGTAACGCATGAGGTCAGCTGAGGCCTTGGATACCTGGACGAGACAAGCCAGAATGTGAAAAATGCTCTTGCATATTTGTTTTATTTGTTTAACCCTGTAATGCATGAATTATTTTTTATTATTTATTATTTTTTAGTAATGCATATTGTTATTCATTAACAATATGCATTACTGTTCAAATGTTTGGGGACATTAAGGTTTTTTAAAAGTTTATTGTTTGCAATTATTAAAAAAAGATTTTAAAATATCTGTAAATATATTGCAATTGAAAAGAAACAGGCTATTTAAATATCTGTAATCGTATTGCTGTGATAACAAAACTAACAAAAAAAATTTCCACAGCCATGCTTCAGAAATTATTTGTAAATGCAGTTCACCGGAAAATGAAAATTCTGTCATCATTTACTCACCTCAGGTTGTTTCAAATCTGAGTTTCTTTCTTCTACTGAACATAAAAGAAGTTTACTTGAAGAGTTGCTGGTCCCCACTGATGTCAATAGTGTAGAAAAAACCACTATGCAAGTCGGTTGGGACCAGAGGTTGTTTGGTTACACATATTCTTAAAAATACCTTGTTTTGCATTCAGCAGAAAAAAGAAATTCATGGTCTGGAACTTTGAAGGTGAGGAAATGATGACAGAACTATCTGTATGAGCAGAGAATAAACTTTTAAAAGACGGAACAGTTGTGCTGCTTGGGTTTTTATATCATTTGTGATACATTTTTAAGGATTAATAAAAAATAGAAAGTCAGCATTTATTTAAAACTAAAATATTTTCACATGTCATTTAATGTGTATATAAAAATAATATATATATATATATATATATTTTTTTTTTTAAAAACAGACTGACCCCAAAGTTTTGAAGGGTAGCATAACCATTGCCATTTCCCCCCAAAACGATGTAGACTTCATATCACTACCACATCACACTTGCATGTCCTTAATGTGTCTATACATCATTCCCTCAACAACTGAGAAGCATTAGCTCAGATCAGTGAGGCATATGAGCATGTATAACCTCTGAAATCCAAGATTTGCTGATAATATAGCATGAGATATTTCAAAGCAATTATTAGGTAAGTCATTTGTGATTGGGAGGCATGATTATCTATGTATTTAGTTATAAATGTAAAATACACAATCACACATAAAGAGGACCACGGGAAAGGAAGATGTTTTAAAGATGCAAGGGGAAAAAACAGTACCTTTATCCTTTCAATACTGGCCTCGACTCTTAGTTGCTGTACCATCCTCCTAGCATGCACCAGGTTGTTTGAGCCCACCATTTTCGAGGACATTTTTGAAACCATATAACTGCAAGAACAAAACAAAAAACAAATAATAGATCTACAGGCATCATAAAACAATCACACCACAACAACAAAGGACCACCTGTGCATCCCCAGTTTCTCAGCATCAGAGAACAGAACACATTTGAGAAAGTGGCAGAGGATAACGACAATGTATTAACAAATCTGACCTCTAAATGTCAAAAGAACACCCTTACGGAAAAAACAGAATCAAAAGCTTTTTCAAAATAAAAACATCCAGGAATAAATGCACCATACAAAAGGCTGACTGGACTGTTATCAGTTAAATGGGATGTTCAGTATTGCTCTCTGGTTCCACACCCCTGATATCCTTACTAACATAAACTGGAAGGTTATGGTGCAATGGTTACTGACATATTATTCTTAATTCTCCACAATAAAATGACGAAACCTTCTCAGGAACTGAAGTAATGCTTGTACTGTGAAAAGCAAGTTGTGTCTTGAGTTTATCTACAAGCATCCACGATTGGCTTGATTATAATATGTTTAATATGCATCAGTCATGCCATTCATTTGATTTGTTGATACGTTTTCACTGGTTCTTGAAGATTACTAAAGATTCAGCTGCTCAGATCGTCATTCATTCAGCTTTCATACAACTATAAATGTTCATTTTAAAAAGCTGGCCCTCTATGATGGGTTGTGGTTTCATTTGCTTATTGGTTTTATGCATATGATTTTGTTTTTTTACGGGTTTTTTTTTTCTTTGCTGGAGCATCTTTAGATGCCAGTGTACTACTGAAACACTGGTTAGAAATTTTAAAAAGAATTCCAATAGTAATCAGTTAAATTATTTTAAATATATTATAAATATAAATATAGATTATGATGTATTAAAGTAATTGAAATAGTTCCACACTATTACAGTTTAAATAATTGCATCTGGAATCTGTAACATAACATTTTACATAACATAACAAGTACCCTTCCCAACACTGTTTATTATCCATTTCCATGTTCCCGCATTCTATGAACTGGAATACCTCACAGATAGTAAACATCTATTGGGACTCAAAAATACTGTAACAAAAGAGACAAAAAGTTCATTTTACCGACTTATGGGTAAAGGAAGAGGAAATATTGCAACATTTTTTTTCTGGTGATGTGTTAGGTTACCAAATATTTCTTCACATGGGGCATGTCCTACTTTACCTGGCTTGAGGAAGTTTGGCAGTGGCATGATGTCAAACATTTACAAAACTGGGACAGTGTTACAGTGCTCTCTACGGGGAAAAGTTACATAATGGCAAACCCTTCTATAATATCCAGATGCTAGTCGACACACAGACATTTGCACTACAATGGTCCAGTTTAAGCTGTTCAAGGCAGGTTCAAAAACAAGTGCATTTGCATATTAATGTGCGCATATTACAATGTTGTTAGATTTTAAAAGCTAGACGTTCTATGAATGTACACTACAGTTCAGAAGTTTAGGGTCAGTGAGACAACTTTATGTTTTAAAAGAAGCCTCTTTTGTTCACCAAGGCTGCATTTATTTGATAAAAAAACAACAACAGGAGACTCTTATGTCTTATATCATAGAAACTGATTTTAAAAAACATATTTAATGAGAAATAGAAAGTCTGCTTAGGACATAAACATTTGGAAAAAAAATCCTTGGGCCATTTCCTATTTCTCTCATTCATGAAATCATGAAGGAACATTCCTAAATAATTTATTACGCAATTTAAATAAAACAACGTGACATTTAGGCTAAATATAGCAACAGAACATACAAAGTACGCTGGGATGCCATCATTTACAGTACACACTGCGTGAGTTTAATGACCATGTCTGATTTTGTTAAAGATAGGAAGACAATCTTTAAAGATAAGACTCTATGCCTCACTTAATAAAAATGTGCAGATGACCTTATGTTCTGCATACGGATGTGTATGTGTGTAGGGGTGGTTCCTGTCTCAGTGTTACCCTATTAGCCCTGAGGTCACCAACTGCTGGCCCTAGACATGTTCATTCAACAGATATTATTAGTTCCTGCCACTCACCCAGTAACATGATGTCACAGCACACCCTGATCAACCAGCCGTAATGCAACTCATTCTCACTCAGCATGAACTACAGATACTGCTCAGCACAGAGTGGGTGCAGTCAGAATGAGAACTGATATAAAAAAAAAATCACAATAACGCATTAGTAACTCACAGGACTCCAGTCAATGTCCTGTGAAGAGAAAAGTTGCTTACTTTTGAAAGGAGTCCTTCATCTATTTTATTGTGAAATGTGGTCTGACTCAGGAGAGAAATTGGTGGATCTTGATATGAACGGACAACAAATCACATTGAAAGATTTGTGCTTTTTGCTTTACAAGACTATCGCTGTGTGTGTGCACTTGTGGATTATTCTAATATTTTTATTGGCTGTTTGAACTCCCATTCGGATTATTAAACACTAATGGTCATTTCATGGTGAATGACTGACAGGCTCAGAGGTGTAAAAGTCTAATATCTGATAACCATCTCTCTTTCTAACGTCTTTATGGAAATGTTATTTGCTAGGTCAGAGCCTATTTCTACAGAAAATGGTCTGTTGACCCCCAGGGTCCAGTTCTATAGAAACAGCTCTCGAAACCACTTTACATTTTATTGGTAAATGCAGCTCTGACGAAAAGATGTATTGCCCAACAACTGTAGATGTATTCTATGGAAAACATCAGCCTAGACATTTTTTAGTAAAAACGTGTCACAGCAGTGAGGTCCAAACAGAAATCAATCCGGACACGCCTCCATTTCGTGTTTCACGAGCACTAATAATAACCTGCTTTGATGAACGCATACCAAATCATTTGTTTATTTATTTTGTTTTTGGAAAAGCAAAGCGACATTTGGCGTCATAACATCCACTGAGCGTATGACATTTGACATAATCGGGCAACATTTCTCCGCTAATATCAGTCATTTCTATTAATTATTATTATTATTATGGCCATTTGATGTACAGCCGTGCCCAGTGTTCTCCCATACACAGAGTCAAAATCTCAAAACAGTCATAAATAGATTTTCAAAAAAGGATTATATTTAGCTGATTATCGTTCGATTTCGTATGAATGTATCCTTAAAAAGGACTGTCTTCGGAAAAGCTCCTGTTATTTTCATTCCTGTAATAAGCAGCATTTGTGAGCGCAGCGCTTATTTGATTATATTTGCATTTGTAAGTTTATGGAAAACATTGGTGTATGTCAGAAACCATAATAAAGCATGCTTCAGAGCTGTTTTGAGAATTGCTTAAGTTTTGAGCCATCATGTCATTACTATGAATAAGGTTTCTATAACTTCCTATATACTTTATTTGTTAGGGTTAGGGTTAGAAATAGGGTTGTTTTGAAATAGTTTTTATTTGTTATGTCATGTCAAAAACAAGCTTTGCAATAACCAATTGTACCAGTCCGGACCTTTGACACTGATGATAATTTAGATTAGACCTTTAACTGCAAAACTACTCCAAAAAACAAATGAGCTCTCATATCTAATAAATATTTAGTAGAACAGAATGAGACTGTCTTGTGCGGTTAGATAAAACGTTGCCTAAACATTGATATTCTACACAATCCTCCCTTCATTTAAGATATGTCGAATTCTGACCAGTATAAGCTTAACTCCTTTTAAATTATGGCCAATAGCTGATAAATAACTTATTAAGAATCTGTACTATTTTGTCTGGGTCAGAAGGATTTTTAAAATGTTTTTAAAAGTAAAAAAAATATATTTTTTCAAAATACATTTTTAAATTCTTTGACGAATAGAAAAGGTCAAAAGAAAAGCATTTATTGAGAATAGAAGTTTTTTTTTTACTTTTTTTGACAAACCAATAAATAAACAAATTAATATTGTTGGTATGATATATTGTGCTTTTCTAGTTTTTTTTAAGCCATCATATTAAATTAAATTAAGTATCTCTTCTTACTAAGAGTTTTACTCACTCTTAAACCATTAAAAGCACTGTAGCACAATGAGGCCACTTTGCTTTAGTATTTAACAACTCTAATCTGATTTGCAACCAGCAGTGTGAAGTATAAGGGTGATAGCATGCAATGGTCAAGCATCCTGCAGTATTAACGACCAAGTCAAAAATAGCCACAGTGTAGTGACTCCCAGCAGATGGGAATATGTGAACAAGTCAACAAAAATGAGCCAATCCACACTGAACAACACAGGGCCAGGGCTACAATAATGGGCCATTATCAGTCAACGCCTGGGGCCTAAACAAACAGAAGTTCTCAGAGATAATGTCTCATGTACGTCAGCATGCCTGCGGCTGTGTGTCGAGGTTTCACCCCCTGGAAAATAAACTGTCGTGAGGGGATGAACCAGCACAAAGGTAATTCTCAAAGTCTGGCATCCCTGGAAAAATTCTAGGGCTGGGAACAATCTAAAGTGAAAGAATTGCATGTTGTAGTTTAAGAGGGAATTGCACAGATAAAAAAAGGGAGTGAGAGAGAGGATGCAGCTGTGACCAGGAGGTTGTGCTTACAACTGGCAAAATGCCAGATATGCTGGTGCAACAGAGGTGCAATAAAACTCCCATCCATTGTGTTCTCTGCCTGCCACCCTCCTCTTAATGCCCCCATTCATCTCAGCAGCAGAGAAATGCACAACTATTCAACTTCGAACAACAAACTCACCCCAGCAGAGCTCTGCGTTTAGTCTACAGCTCTAAAACAAAGCAGTCTTTATGAAGCCCCAGTCACTAGCAGCTCCAGTATGAGTACATCAGATTATATATCGCTAGCTGAGGCCAAAGGTCTGCACTTGGCTCCTCCTAGTTAATATGCTGATGGCTCAATAACAGTGAAAGCACAGTAATGTCACACAGCAGTGACTGGGTTTGGGCTTTTACAGGGAGGGCTTTGTGGTGAGGGGTTAAACTGTGTGGAAAAACAAGCAAATATAGAATAAAAGAAAGATATGAGAGTTTATGAGAAAAAAAATCCTTTAAAAAAGATGACCCAAAAATGTTCAGGTAAACACCTTCCGTGTCTTTATAAACTTGTATGACTCTCCGTCTTCTGTTGAATACAAAAGATACTTTAAATCTGGCGTGATTTTTTTTTTTTTTTTGTGGTGTAAATTATGCAAAAATAGTAATTTACACCTAGAATGAAAATAAACAAATGAAAGTTTAAGAGATGGTTAAAATAACGGAAGGGCCTAGATTCACTCATTAATACAAACTGCAAATAGACACTTATATTTTTGGACCACCATGCTTGTCATGGTTCTCCCCCTTGTCTGTGTCCTTTTGGTTTCTCCCTCATTAGTTCAATTGTGCCACCTGTTTTTTGTACACCTGCCGTCACTAACTTCATTAGATCTATGCCTTTAAATACCGTTGTCTTTCTGTTTGCCTGAGGTCTTGTTAATGTCAGTAAGTTTCCCTGCGTGTATCTTTGCTGCCTCGTCAGCTTTTCTTTGTGCTCTGTTTTTTTTTTTTGTTATTAAATATGTTTGAATTTGAAGTTCTCTGTGTTCTCCGTTCCTTGTTTCGCTGAGAGGCTCGCCGCATGCTCTCACAGCGAGCTCTACGTGACAGAACAAGACCTCAACGAGAGGATGGCGTTCTACAGTGCGAACGCGCACATCCTCGCAGATCCCGGTCCGACTCGCCAGATCCAGTAAACAGGTGTAGTGCCGAATTTTGACCCCCAGCCAGATTATGACTCCCCTAGTATTGGTAGGTTTAGGATAGGTGAGGGGAAGGGGTAAGGATTAGGGGTGGAGTTAGGATTACTATTGATTTCAACAAGGGGAGTCATAATTCGGCAGGGAGTCAAAATTCGGCACAACACCGGCACCCGGCTCGCAATTCGCCACTGTCCGCCGCCAAAATCGTATCGCCGTTTCGATCTGCGGGGCGTAGCTCCAATCTCGCTGCCACGGCACAGATTTCCATACGAGATTCCCGTTATCCCAAGCTCACTTCCCCCGATCCTGTCACCAGAGGAGTCGAGGGAGGTCATGGAAAAATGTCTCCGTGCGCTTATGATAGCAGCGGAGGAGGAGAACGCTGAGACTGCCACACTCTCCCTGCCATTGCCAGAGTCTGTTCCGCCGCCTCTACCGCTGCCAGAGCCGGCCCAGCTACTGCTGTCACTGCCAGAGCATGCCACGCTGCCGCTGCCACTACCAGAGCCAATGGTGGAGGAGGACCTACCACCGTGGCCCGACCCACCAGAATCAATGATTGAGGAAGACCTGATATCATGGCCCGACCCACCAGAGTCATTGGTGGAGGAGGATCTGTTGTCGTGGCCCGACCCACCAGAACCAAGGGAGGAGGAAGACCCGCTGTCGTGGCCCGAATCTCCTGAGTCTCCTGGTCTGCAAGAGCGCCCTCCAGAGTCCGCCGCGCATCCAGACATTAAACTAGACATGAAATGACTCCTACAATTAAACTTATTAGTTTAAAGTAGAAGTACTTCAAATTAGTAGCCAGACAATTCACGTTTTTAAACAATATTTATGCCATTCATAATGGCACAAGTTTGTCTTCCAAAACGATTCCACATTACAATTGGGCCTCACTTTTCTAAACCAATTACACCTTATGGGGAAAAACAATTAAACAAATTATACTTTTTGTGTAATACATTTGAATGGAAAAATCACTATTACAAATATCTGATGTGAATGTGCATGCTTAATTGCAATCGAGAGTTCCTAGGTCATTTAAATACAGAAAAAAAACATGTGATTCAGTTAAGAATCTGTTGTGAATTTCAGTAACAGCTTTGAACTATTTGTTGACAGTGATTATGATTCAGACTGGCTTGTGAATATTTTGATAGATTTTTATGCTTCATAAGTGTCATTCATTCAGAAATCTTGTGCTGTTTTCGGTGAAGCATGCAGCAAAAAAAAAAAAGTGAACTATAAATACATATTTAATGCTTCCTCACACTCATCTGACTAAACTGTGAACACAGATACATTTTTCCTCATCTACCACCAAGAGTATTGGTTTAAATTACTGTTGCATTGGAGATCTGGAGTCCTTCTCTGGTCTCCCCTTCGATGTATGCATATGGGATTTTCTGCACATTTTAATCATTATTATAATCTGAAGCATTATTGTGCAGTGAGCATGAAATGTCACATATTTTAATGAAGAACGAGAACAAGAGAACACATGGGAATGAAGAGTAACTATGCACTATTGTCTTCTACCACGCAAGATAGATCAGCTTAAGAACAAACAAAACAAGTTAAGACTGGAAATGAGAAACAAACAGACCAAAAGTGTCTGACAAGCAGGATACAATTTGGATTTGCATGTATTTGCATAAACCATACACTGAAGTACATATATACCTATAGCAATGAGTACATTAACAATCTGATGATAATACATTAGAAATAAAAAAATCTCTTGAATGAATAAAAAAAAAGCCTTGAATGACTCTTATACAAACAACGCATGCTTTGGTTTAAAAGAAACCCTGCCACTCCAGCCTCCCTTCACAAACTGGAAAGAATTCCACATATGAATGAGTCTAGAGTTTCTGCATGTCACATGAACTGATGTGTTATCATGGGATCAAAAATCCTTTCCATGAACTCGTCAGCACATGATGACACCCATATGATATCTTGGTCAACCGGCTCCAAAGCATTAAGGGTTTTACAGAATAAAGCCTTCAGGAGACTGTGTCAGGTTTAGGCATACAGCCACTCATAATATGGGGAAAACCACTGCGTCACAGGATCTCATAAACACTATTGTTCAACACAAAAACATGTTCATAGCAAAGGACACATACTACAAACTCCACCCCCAAAAATGCTATGAACTAAAAGGTAGATGTTTACATTTTATGGAAATGTGAGTGGTGTTTATATATGCAAAAGCTGCAATACTAAAGCGTTGCTACGCTTTAGCATGTTGCTGTGTGGTTTATACAGTGTCCTGAGTGGATGTTTAGGGACTAATGTTAAAAACAAACATTGCAATTACCTGCTGGCTTTTTTTTTGTAATAGAGAGAGAGAGAGGTCAGAAAAAAGCACTTGCAGAGTTTGATTAATACATTACCAAGTGCTCCACAACATCAATGAAATTTCTGTGAAACTTTGTGAGCAAAAAATTGACAGGACCCACTAAACCAACAAAAGTCCAGATCTTATGGAATTGTACAAGACATTTGGCTATGAAAATAATAAAGTAATATTAATAGTGATGCTTGCCTTATTAACCACAAGCTTAGCACTAGTAAAGCAATCAGAAACAAAACGCTGGCTGATGCAAAAACATTTTCATACCTTTTTCCTTATTTCTATATAACCACAAAACCAAGAACTGTGTATGATATTTGCGCACTGATTGGTGGAAGAGGAGACACAGCATAGTCACAAAATCATAAGCATTCCCTGGAAGCTATTTTGAAGCACAGGAGCTCAGAGCACGATGACACAAACTGTTCCAGGTGCACACTGTTTAGTCCACAATGAAACCTAACCGCTAAAACAGAGTACTTGGAAAAGGTTCTTTGTTTCTAATTTATTAAAAGTTACATAAATAAATATCTCAAATTAATCAATTAATTTGATCATAAAGGTGATCTGAACATAAAAACTTTTGATCTGATGTCAGAAATACTGTTGCATACAAGGTTATGGTGTCCCAATAGGTAACTTTGGTTACAGGTGAGTAGAGTAAGTCTAGGACAAATGCACAGAGAGCATGTGCCTGGGGGAGGAGAAAACACAAAGAAAACTTCAGAGAAAGTACCTTTACACAGAGTGAAGGGAAAATGAAAGCATTGGCAAGAATTACAAGCAAGAAAACAACCACTGGCACATAGCAGGCTTTACTTTGGAATACCCATAAAGAAAATTTTGTTTATATCTGTTATGTTTAATTAACAATAAAAGCTCTCTTGCGTTTTGCTAGAGGGATAAAGGGCAAAAAGCCCCACAATGACTTTTATCTACTGAATTAAAGGAGTTCCCCTAAACGCTTGCTGAAATATCTTTTTACTGTCAATGTCTTCACAAAAATGAAAGCCTTTCAGATTGTGTGCAAGTCAGATGTTGATTCAGTAACTGCTCTTTTCTGGTTTTCCAGTCCAGAAGTCAAGTCTCTTTTATTTATATAGCCCTATAACAATACTGATTGTAGCAAAGCACTGAAGATTATCATATAGGAGAACAGAGTGATGGTAATGTATAATGACGAGAATTGCAGAGACGGTCTCTGTAGTCAAGACGACGATAATCACTGGAAATCAGGTGTCCCCAACTAAGCAAGCCAGAGGCGACAAAACCCCATCCATGAGAGAATGGGGAAAAAACCTTGGGAGAACCAGGCTTAGTTGTGGCCAGTTCTCCTCTGGCCGGACGCCCAGCACCTAATTTACAGTTCAATTTGAAACACGTTGGATTGTGTAAGAATTTATAGTGTGAGTGTGTGTGTTCAGAAGGATTCAGACTAGAATCAGACTACAATGGATGCAATATTTGTGTCCAAATAACTAAAAGAATTCAATCATTAATTCAAAAGAATTGTTCTTGATATTGTAAAAGACATGACATACTTGGTGAAACTGAGTATATCTGATGTTTAATATGCAGTTCTAATTGCGCACTAATGAGATCATCAGAGAGGACATTTTGAGACCTTTAAAAGTGATATTCTTCTTCAGATGTAGTGTCTGTCTAGCAAACAGACCCATGGAAATGCTTTTCTTGTGATTAACAGGCTCTCTTTTCATCCTTGTTTCTGGTTGATGGTTTCTAACATTAAGTCCAGTTGGGGCTGTGGGGCTCAGAAAGCTAGAAGAGAAAGTGAGTTGGTTGTCTGAATATAGAGAGCACTTGTATATAGCCTCATGCCACCTGCACACTTTATTCTCCTTAAACAAGAAAAAAAGAGACAAAACACTTTGGGGCCCTACGGCATCCCTGAAAATGAGCTTCTCCCACACAGAACCTCTCTCACAAAACTCCCCCCAAAAGCCAACCTCAGGTTTTTGAGGAAGCTTCCCAAACTTCTCATAATCCCTCCTTTGTTCCCTCTGACAGTGAACTTCTCACACAGCTTTGTTTCCTCATTACACAGCATCTCAACCCTCCTCAGCTCACTGCAATGAACACTTTCTCAGTTTACAGCATGAGACACCTGGATCAATGACTTTCATTCATTCAGTTGCCTTATGGGAGTCATTTCCTTAAATCTTGCCCATCTTTGCTCTCGGGGAGAACCCATTTTCTCTGCCTTCCCAACAGGAAGTTAATTTTGGTAAACTCCTAACCTGAAGTGGAAGTTATGTCCGAATTAGGTAACCGTGTGTTTGATTCCCTGCGGAATCTTTGAATGCATTGCATGATGTTTTAGAGAGAAAAAAACATATGGAAAATGGATAACAACATAAGTTGATAACCTAAAAACATTTTTAAACAGTTATCTTATCTTAACACTTAATACTTATGATAGCCTTGTTTTAATGAATTGGTGTATCAAAACATACCAAGCATCGGGTTCAAAATGACCAGATTAACAAAAAAGAAAATAAAGTTTTGTATGAAGGTTTGTCATTTTACCAAATAATTTATGGTTATATATTATATAATATAGTTAATATTTGTAAGATTCATGTTACATGAGTAAGATGGTATAAATGGCATTTTAGAACTAATTTCAGAAGGAACGCGCATGAACAATTAGCCAGCTGTCGCCAATCTCCTCATTAACCTATCAGCAACTCTCTCCTCCGCCTTAAACCCCGCTCACTTCCTGCCCTTCCAGGGGTAGATTCCCCTAGGGCTCCGGGTCCGCCGGGTTCCCTGCCTGTTCCCCGGACAGTCACCAAACAAGCATTTTATTAATCGCAGAGGAAGTGTGAACTAGTGAAATGTAAATAGCTTTTTTTTTATATTGTTGTTCAATGTTGAAGTAAAGACAATATGGTCACAATTTATTTTAAGGTCCAATTCTCACTATAAACCAACTATTAAATTTCGCTTCGAAAAACGCTAAGGATAAAGTGATCTACAACATGGTCAAGCAGACTGAGCATTAATATGTGTGTGTGCATGTACATTTATAAGAAAATTTTGTTTGAAAACACTTTTTCACATTTTAAATTGGAACTAATGGAATCACAATCATAAAGAGGAAACATTAAGTTCTTTATGATTCCCATCCCTAGAAAGACATGCCTTAGTGTCAGCACCTTCTGTTCTACAAAACTCCTACAAACAATTGTGAAATACACAACCATCGTAACCTGCTGTTAAATCCTTTAAATGCAACAAATGCATTTTCATGCTATTATAAAAAGATGAATGATGCCGAATAAAGCAGCGCATCAAAAAAGATACAGCCAGGTTATAAAGTAACAAAACCATAATCTCGGACACATCTGTTTCAAGGTCTCCATTTATGGTAATGGCATGCCCAACTGATCTGTGAGAAAAAGACTTCTGAAGTGAATTTGGACTAGTTTCTGACAGCTATAGTTAATGAACAGATAGAATACCAAAGAGTTACTCCATTAATCACTCTTAATGTGTCAGACAGCAAGGAAATGTAAACTTTGTCCAACTGGTCTTGGGCAAGTTAAAAAGGGGACATATTTTGACCATCTGTCAGTGTTAATAAATGTGGATACTGTGTCTCGCCATGTGTCTGACCCCTACAAAAATTGCGTCGAACGGGACAAATGTTTTTTTCTCAACTATGGCCTTATTGGATTTTATCCACAAAACTATCAGTACAGAATCAAGAGTGAGCCATGTACACCACCTTTTGGAAATAAATGGAAGTGCAGGGCCACAAGCTAGCATTAGCATAAAAACCAATAACAGAAAAATATTACCAATAGATGGCATCTTAGCATTTTGAGTTAGAGCCTAGTTATAACTGACGTAATCTAAGGCTTACATTGTTGACATTACAGATAAATTCTATATATATTTATATATATATATATATATATATATATATAAAAACACTGTTATTAATTACTGGTAATAATAATTACTTAATAATAGTTATTATTATTAGGCAATCGTTAAAAGTGCCTTGTCCCACTTTACATGTACATAATATTGTAATAACAATAAATTATGCGTAATCACATGCAACTAAATCTAAACCAAACAATCATGCTAAGCTTAACCATGCAGTACATACATATAGTACATGTTATTATTACTCAGTACTAATATGCATAAATAAAACGTAGCAAGGAAGGACAGCTTAAAATAATGCTAGCATTACTGTTACTTGAAATTATACAAAATTACATAAAACATATAAATATCTTATATAATAGAGAATAAATCATTACTAGCACTACTTAAAAATAATCTAAAAATACTATAATACTAATAAAACCCCTAACAAAAACAGTTACAAAAAAACTGAAATAGTTTTAGATGACAAAGTGTTTTGACAATGTATCTAGATTTAAGGTAAGAGTGGTGGTGACATATCGTAGAGCGTGGTGCAATAAATCGTAATGTGGTTTCTGAGGAAAGTAAAATGGGTGCAACACTTAGTTTCACAATCAAATTCGAGAAAGGCTATTGCATGAATTACGAACATTGACTGTACTAAATGTTACAATCCCACGTGAGCCATCTTATTACATTAACATCTTACAGTCTAATTCAGTAGTGAGACTGAATAAACTGAGCATCATAACCAAAAATAAACAGAAGAAAAAGAAGCTGAAACTGCACAGAGAAAGCGGTACTTTTAAATTTCCTTGAGTAACAGGAAAACAGCAGTGTTGTTTACAGGTTTTAAAGTCTACAAAGTTATACTGCAGCCAAACTTTTAAGAGCTGGTAGGTTTAAGGGGAGCAGTAAAAGCAGTTTGCTTTTGTTATTTTAGAAAGGTTTCATTATTTGGGTCATGTATATGGCTTAACATAATTGTATTGCTGGAATCCAATCTAATGTTGATGATTTATGTGCAATGAATCAAAAAGGTCTACTGTTTAGCATGTCTCATAACAGCTGCCATTATTGAAAACTGTATATTACTTAGGTTGAAGCAGCACTATGGTGAGTAGAGGTTTGGTTTAAGCAGAGCTCTGTGACCAGTCACATCCTCTACAAGGCAAAATATAAAGTCAAGTCACTTTTATTTATATAGCGCTTTTAACAATACAGATTGTAGCAAAGCACTGAACATTATCAAATAG
>JAUCNO010000663.1:7774294-7822579 GCA_032353835.1 Enteromius viviparus
AGCGCTTTTAACAATACAGATTGTAGCAAAGCACTGAACATTATCAAATAGAACAACAGAGTAATGGTAATGTATTAGGTAATGTATAAAGAGAGGAAACATCTGTGGTTAATCACTGCAATCACCACTATCTCAAAATGAAGCTTTTTTTTTCTTAAGAATTCACCCAAATTATTATCTGTTATTAAAGTTGACTATATTCTTATTCGTTTACTGCGACCATGTCTATAAAGTTTAAATCAAACAGAAATGTTGAATTTAATCATGATATGACGTTAATAATATTTGGTCACCAGAAACGTGAGAACCAAATAATTTCAAGTTGGATGTTAATGGTGCATTCCATTCTATGGCTCCAAAAGAATTAGAATGACACTTGGGTCATCTAGTTTCTATTTATCTTGTTGATGAAAGAGAAATGAAGGGCTCCTCAATGGGCTCACATGCAAACTAATGAGTGCGGATCATTAACAGTGTAGTCATGCATGCAAACCCCTTCAGAGGGGCATAACTAGGGGTTTAAAGCATTATATAGTCTGGACTCTGCGTTTCATTGCTTAAATGTATTGTGCAGTACATCCCCTATACTATAGTATCACTGACTACATATAGGAAATTCAATTTTCTTGTCTCTACTTGTAGTTTAATCTGAGGCAGTCTCACGGAAATTAAGGAAGACTTCATATGAGGGTATTTTCATCCTAAAACAACCGTACGTACAAAAGTCATTTTGGCCTAATAACAATGATTTAAACACAGGAATTTCCCTCGCATTCCAAACGGTGAATAATAGGCAGTCGTTTTAACTTCAATTTTGTAGTTCATGAGTTAGAATAGCCAACTACTGATTCACGGTTTAATATTTCGTCACATTGACCAAACTGTTGGATCGTGAAAGTTTGTTATCCGCTTTTAAACTTCATATAAACTTAAAAGGGTTACCCCTTTCGACCACTTTCTCATTTCGACATACAAATGTACCTAGGCCACAAAAAGAAGCAGGGGAGTTTTAGTTTCTTGCGTTATCTATGAAACACAAATGTATTAAAAGCGTAAAACTCATTCGCCGTCGACAGAATAGTCTTACCTTTAAATCAACCTCTCAAGTGTGATCTGCTGATAAATCAGTGAAGAAACGGAAAGTACGCCGCGGTAAGTTTTACGCGAAGTTCAGAGGGTCCGCTGGTAAAATTGCCTGGGAAATAATCTAAATATTATTTTAAAGCTAATTGCATTCTTCTATCACTATTGTAATGTATTCTTGTTACTTTGTGAATGACACCGTTTGTAACACTTCCACCTACGCTGGACCAATCACGAACGGCGCACAACATGACGTCAGCCTCGACCTTTCGAAGCCTTCTAGCTGCGGAGAGAGACGCTGCTGATTGTTTTCCGCCGAGTTCTCATTAATTCGCGCGCCCTCTTTCTGTGATACTGGGAACAATCAATCCTTCGCCGTGGCAATATGGAAAGGAATGTTGCTTTATTGACCATGGTATTTTATTATTCTTGGGAATTTATCATTGTGATGATTGCTGTCTCTTTACATTACTACAGTGGCACAATTAAAAGTATTATATTTATGTTTCATTGATTCTGCCATTGCTACATTGCTATTTTGAAAACCGCAAAATGATGGCATCAGTCCACTTGTCGTCAGATTGTACATTTCCTCAAATATATTTGTTTTTATTTTGTCAACACAGTGGCAAAGTTATTTAAAGTCCGTCTTTTACCCAAAGTTACTTATTTAATATCATTATATTTTCTGTTTTAACTATGACTTTAATTCATTGTTTACAAAGGCTATTAACAAGTTGTATGGGATTGTAGGATAATTACCCTAATTTGAATAGGCCCAAGTCTTAGATCTTGGATAGCAATAACATACACACAGTAAAAAAAAAAAAAATGATGATTGCATTTTCTGACTCTATATGACACCATGCATATTGTATTGAGAAAATAGGTTAAGTTTGAGGTTTCATTAAAAGTGAATGTACTAGGTATACCATAAAATAGGCCTAAATTGGAGTAGGTATGCTATAAAAATAACACTTTTTAGTTTTGTATTAGTGACCTCTTGGTAACTCATGTCAAAGATTCATAGTTCATGGCGACGCAGAAGCAGAAAAAAAAAAACACCTCTTGCCTTAAATCTTGAATTGCTGACTCAATGGCACCCAACAAATAACTATTACTGTATGGTAGATGTGTATATGCTTGTCTGTCTCTGTTATTACATCAGTGGAGCACTAGTCTGCACCTGGTTGAATACAGCAGGAGATTGTTGAAGATGAGACAAACTGAAAGGCTGCTGTGTTGCAGAGATGGGCAGCAGTAAGATGATGGCAGCATACTAAACAATTAAGTGGTGCAGTATAGGGTTTGCTACCTAATTCTGAACTCTAGAATAACTGGGTACCACTGAGTCAGCTATTCTAAATTGTGCACCAAGGCCAGAAGTCATTCTTCATATTACTAACATAAAAGCTGTTATTCATTTATACTGACTTATTTTTATACTGCAGCACATTGTTCTGTTCACCAGTGTTTTATGAAGCAAAGTCCCTTTAACCAAACAATTCTAAAATGTTTTTATTATTTAAATTAGCATAAAAAGCAAGAAAAAACAAAAACCTAAACATCCTTGTGATACAATCAAAAAGCTCAAGATTTGTTTTTTGTCCAACACAATGATACAATACAGTCACTAATGCTTTCAAAAAGGTGAAAATAAGCATTTTATAAAAAAATCTCTCTACATTGTAACATAATGAATATAGTGTTTGCCATTCTGAACACAAGGACATAAATCGATCTGCATGTCACTTTACATCCACATCTTGACAGTTTTTCTTCCTTGTTTTATAATTACAAAATCAAAGGGAAAACGTGAACAGCCAAAGAATTCATACAACAGTTGCTGCATATTTAAAAATTACCTTGTTTCCTTTTCCCTCCAATGTATTGGTCCTTGCAAACACCACTGACCTTGCCTATCCACAGTATGAGATACACTTCATAATTCCACCCACAAGATGGTGTGCAACTCCGTTTTTCTACAGCTCAGCATAAGCAGATGTTTTAGACTGAACCTCAGCGGAATGGAAAGTCGATAAGTGGGAAAAAAAGGGGCTTAATATGCGTGTGGCTGTGTTTGAAATTGACAGGGACCATACAGGACACGCAAAAGCACATTGTTTAAACTTTTGAGACTCTTGTCAGACCCTGAATAACGGTGATGGTTACTCTTGAGCTTCTTTGCCAGTCATTTTGTAGATCTCTGTAGGTCCATCCGCATGTGTGATGGTGGTGGTCAACTGTAGGTCTTCACCACTGTTTCCAGCTTGATCAGCTATATGGAGAGAGAAAAAAAAAGAGAACAAAGGAATATGCATCAGTGACAGATCAATAATCATAAAAGTGTAGAAACAACAGGATCCATAAGTTACTAACATCTTCATACACAACTCAGCATAACAAAGCAGCACAAGTCTGAACAAACATGGAAAACCATGTGTGATGAACTGTAATTTTTATTCAATCAACCATGTTTGCAATCAGGTCAAGAACAAATAACCACAGTGTATATATTGAATAACAATAAACACCATTTGGGAACAGAAAGATTCAAGTATGACATCAGGATATTGATGGTTTTCATTAAATCAGCCCAAGAAGAAAGCCTGGCCTAGATTAGAGACAAGAAATGCTGCCTGTGGGGCCTATTTCAACCCAGGAGAGAAGTTGGGGAGATTCCTAAAAGTAGGAAAGTACCTTATTATAATCATTTTAACCTATTCCACCATTACCAGCTATTAAAACATGTTTTCAAAAGACTGGAATAAGAGAAATATTTAGCAACATTATAAAAGTTTATGCAGTAATTTTCAATCAATTGAATGCATTCTTGCTATGTAATAAATAGTAATATCTATAAATAAAAGTAAATGCTTCAGAATATTACTGTAAGGTCAAACTGATTTTCAGCTCCTTTACGTTTACTCAAATTATAATAACAGAAGAATTTAGGAAGGCTATGACCACTGACAATTTCAACAATTTACTACTAATTTGTTTACGTTGTCAAAATTGAAGCCTAAAACACTGAAGTAATGTTTGAGTGTCTCTGCAATGCCTTATCTAACATGACAAACACCATTCAGGGAGAGAAAACTAAGTTTTAAGCATGACATCAATATATTGATGGATTTCATTAGTCCAGCCCAAGTAGAAAGCCTGGCCTAAATTAGAGACAGCGACTGCTGCCAAAGAGGCCCATTTTCCCAAAAGTAAAAAAAAAAAGTCCCGCCCTTTCCCGGCATCAAGATGTGCTCGTCTTAAAAACAAACTAAACACAAGGTAAGATGGTGCTAAGTGAATGGCTTTACAGCAGGTGATTCTTTGTTTCAGAAACAACATCATCGGACTCTTTTGAGACCTCTTTTAAAAAACACATTCCATGATTGATTTAGACGACTTCTGAATTTGATACAGCCCAATAAAAAAGCAAAAAAAAAAAAAAACATTGTTTTAAACATTAATTTCTCATTATTCATTGGGGGAAAAACGAGCAGTTTTGGTTTGGTCTCAAAATATACTCTCAGTTTGTCTGTAAAACAAATAATTCTACTGTTAAGAATACAATGCTCTCTATATGCCACATTCTGTACCCAACCTCAAATTTGTCCTTAATTTACTTCTAAACTATTGATCAGAAGAACACCTCTGAAAAACAATATAATATTATATAATAAAATATAATAAATTAAAGTTAAAAAATGCAAATTATACTAATATTATCTATTACAACATATCGTAAATATATGCATTTAATCATTTGCCTCTTTCAAGCAAGTATCTGTACTGTTCAAAATCAGTTTACGTCCAGTACGGACCGGGTCAAACTGACCCTAACTGGATTCAATGTATTTTTCCAAAAAATAAAATTTTTAAGCAAGTGAAAAAAAACATACAAACAAGTTTAATCAATAAACTTTTAATATCAGGACTTTCCACACATTTCAAAGAACGAATAAATGAATTTATGATTTATAAAAATGTTTTTAACCACTATTTTTGACTACACTCTTTACATCTAAAAAAAATTGTGATTGCATATTGTTTAATGGTAATATCTTTGTCTAAACCTAAAGTAGTCTTGACAAAACTATATATTATTTAAAAGGTTTCGGATTCTAGTTTTCATATTTGGTGACTGTTTTTCAAAAACAATTGCAGAGCAATAGATAAATGGCAATAATTTTGCGTCTGTGCTCTTAATAAAGCAAAAAATGCACCCTGTTGCACTTCCAAGGTATGCGTCCCGCCTGACGAGGCCAGGAACGAGCGCTCGTCCCGGCCGTACCTCGATTTCGACCGCCGCCTGGAGCTCGACTTTGCCGCTTTTTAGCTTTCTGGAGATTAAAAGTTGCTTCCGGGATTTTGACCACCTCCGGGCCGCGGACAAATCCGCCACAAGCCCGAGAAGAGGCGGCTTTCTCGGCCTCACTCCGCTCCTCGGAGAGGGTGGAAGTGGACGACCTGCCCAAAACGCACCCTGCTGCACTTCCAGTGTGTGCGTCCCGCCTGACAAAGCCGGGAACGACAGCCCTTCGCGGTCTTGTGGCGGATTCGTCCGCGGCCCGAAGGTGGTCAAAATCCCGGAAGCAACTTCCGGGAGCTCGACTCGAATCCGCCACAAGCCCGGAAAGAGACGCTTTTCCTCGGCCTCGCCCCACTCCTCGGAGAGGGTGGAAGTGCACGACCATCACAAACGTATAAAAATTACTGTATGAATATTTCACAACAAATCAGGATGTTGAAACTTTGCATGCATGTTCATGACCCTAAATAAGGAAAAGTCACAAAATAAAAAAAAATTAATTAAAAAAACATAGGTTTATTAGTATTAAAAAAAGAAATTATAGTTTTTTATAGTTAGTTTGTACCATTTTTGTCTGACAAAGTATCTATTTGTATTGAAATGACTGGAAAAAATGCTACTTTTTGGCTTCATAAGATAGAAAAAACTAAAATAACAAAATATAACCAACATATGTTTTTACTTTGGTTCTGTAGAGTGGCCTTAGAACATAAAAATACACAGGTCAAATTGACTCGCTGACAGTACAAACTATTTTTGTTTTGGGTATTTCAAAACACATCAGCGAGTTAAAAATTTGCATGCATGTCACAAAATTTATAGAAAGAAAAAAAAAAACTTAAAATTTATTAGCATTTCAAAAAGATATAAAAAATTAATGGTAGCTACTTTTTTTCATTTTTGCCTTACAAAATATTGTTTTTGTATTGAAATGACTGGGAAAATGCCACATTTTTTGTTTCATAGGATAGTACAAGACTAAAACAATGAGATATAAGCAAGATATGTTGCGATGTTGGGTCTTTAGAGTAGCCTTAGAATACAAAAATGTCTGGGTCAAATTGACCTGCTGACAGTACGAACAACTATTTAACTATTTTGTTTTAGACATTTCAAAACACATCAGCGAGTTGAAACTTTACATGCATGTTTATGACCCTAAATTAGGAAAAGTCAAAAAATTTCCAGAAAAAAACACATAAGTTAACTGATATTGATTTCCAACAGCTCAAAAAGGGTCAAATTGAACAGTACACTAGCTATTGAGGTCAATGGGTCACCTCTGGTTATGGAGTGTGTTCCAAACATTGATGCTATTGTAGACTAGGCAAGTTCGGTAAGGAAAGTTAAATATTAATTTGACAAAATAAAACAAAAGAAATATTGTAATCAGTGTCCATAATGTCCATTCCATGATGACTGGTGAGGTGCTTGTAGCTGGACCATCCTTGATGGTGGTTGATAAAGGTTTATACTGCATAATGCCCTATAGTATGCAGCATGCTTGCTTAGAAGCTTTGCCATTAGATTTGCAGGTGTCACACAAATTATTTACAATTTTACTGTCCAAATGGTCTCACCGCTTGATTGCTCGTCCCCATAACGCTTGTGAGATGGCGCATAGAGAAACATGAGGGCAAATACATAGAGGTTCCACATGCCATAGATTCCGGTGAAGAAAGCGCTGTTAACCTGAACCGTGTAGCCACCCCAGTGCCAGTGACCCTCATTCACCTGTTAACACAAAATGAAAACCATATGAATGAATAAATCTACAATGACATATCATGTAGAAACTGATTAAGCTAACTAATCTATACCTGGCTAATGATGAAGAAGATGACAGTCATCGCAGCACATGCTAGTGTGACCAACATCAGGAACTTGAAGCGGAAGATGAGGCCCTACATAACAGGGGAAAAAAAATATTCAAGAAAAACTTAAGTGTTTCATCCTTTCCAAAAAAAATATCAAAGCATAATAGTTTTAAACACTAATACCACCAAATGTTTCTTGAGCACTGTAAGGTACTTTGATCTCCTGAGATACAGATTTGAATGAGTAAAAGAAAACTGAATAAATCAAGTGTCAGAATACTAATAAATAAATAAATATCAATCAATTAATTTGCATTACAACCTAAATTCGAGGTTGCAGTAAAAATGGAGTGGGAACTACTCAGCTCACAGAAAAACATACCATGCAAGAACCAAAACCAACAAATCTAACCAATCATAAACATTTGAATAGAAGGGCTTTTAAATATATGTAACTGCAACTTTTGATGCGTTATAATTCATAATAAATCAGCAGTCTGTATACAACCATAAACTACCTTTTAGCAAGTTTCTAAATTTGTTTGTAGAAACTTCTTTTGGGTTTTCCAAACGCTCAACAATCATAAAATGCATTACCTAGGTTACACATTACCTCATAGTGCAGTCGACGAGCCTTTGTCATAGCAGGTAAGGATGACCTCTTCCCACTGATGTTTCTAAACACTTGGAACACCATGAAGCACAGGAACAGGAAGTAGAGACACGCGCAGATTCCTGCTACAATGATGAAAGCCATCTGCACCAATGTCAGTTAAAGTGATAATAAAGTGATTATTTACCCTAAAAGCCATTACTACAGTACATCAATAGTCAGAGCAGGGATCTGACCATCAGCTGCCATCCTGAAGGCCTTAAATTAACATATGTACCAACATCCCATACAGTCAAAAAGGATACAGCAAGCTCTGTCCCAACATCTGATGCCCAGATACTGTAGAAAGGATTCTTCAGCTGTACTCCTCTATGGAAACAAAAAAAAAAAATATATATATAAAATGCATTTTTATCACAATGAAACAAACAGTACTTAGGCCTAGATGGAAACTAAAGTGAGTTGCTTTATGCCAAGACTGATCATTTCGGATTTTCTCACCTTTCACACATATCAAAAATGAAAAGGCAGAAGGAGCCAAAGACAATGGGTCCAACCTGCTTCCAGTACACAGAAAAACGGTTTCTCTCAGTCTGGTCCTTGAGGGGAAAAAATGCATTTTAGTAATAAGCCATATTAAATTTTGAGAAAGCCCATCAATTCTGTAGCTCTTTTTTCTATAAGTTGGTTTATTCTAACACAACTGCTAAGTTGTTCTGAATCAAGTAGTTTCTAATCACTCCCTTAGTATTCCATTGTTTGGACAAACAGGAAAGTGGCCCTTACCATAAGATGTTCTCCACAGAAGATAATCCAGAAGGAAAGCAGCATTGCGTAGAAGATGCCCTGACGGATATCACCAAACAGCAGCATCCAGGTCCAGTCGAAACCCACTGAGAACCATTCAACTGGGATATTGATGAATGTCATGGAGATTCCCAGAGCAAAGATAATCCTAAAAGAACACAAGCATACAGAGATATTATCTTTTTTAATATACCAGTAAAAATCCCTTTAAACAACATATGTTAGAACCAAGATAAAGTCAAACTAATTTGGCTCCATGTCAGCTTTATTTTTTTCCAGTGTTCAAATGCAAGCATGCTGGGACAAGCTAATTTGGTGAGACTGAGATGGGGTGTAGAATGTAACTTCAAACATGAATCACATTCCAGCCTGTCCAATCGGGGCAGAAACAGTCCATATTGTGTTGGAATGCTGGGAATGTTCAACTTTGCTGAGGGCATGAAGCTGCATGTGTTTACTGGTAATGTGAACAAAGCAGCTTTTCAGCTATCAAAAAGTAAAATTGCAATATAAAAATTACAAAACACAAGACTCTTTTTTTGTGCACAAAAGAAAATTAAAATAGCTACGACATGCAACAATTCAGTACCGAAACGCCATTCTAAAGGGTATTTGCAGGATGCAAACTGTGTACACTGTTCCAGCAGATACTCTCCATAATGGTAATAATAATAATAATAATGGCCATAATAATCATTGTATATATGAAGTTCATATATGCTCTTAAACACACAAGGGCACACAAAGTTGTGAATAGCTAGTTGCAAGATAACGCACATCCACAAAAAATAAGCTACTCCCTGAAGACATGTGTACCTCACACACTCACAGCCTCTCTGCCGGTTCCACTGCCATAAAGCAGCATTCTGTCATCATTCCAATACGAAAGCCAGTTGGAGCCCATGTCAGACATTTTATTAGCCTGGCTTCCACGACTTCAAAGCTCTTAGGAGCTTAGTCTGGCCAAGCTACCTTACTACCAGCCTTCTGGGAGGCGGGCTTAACCTGCGTCCATCAGATGCCTCTGTATACTACTGGATGAAACTACAACCAAGCAGACCACTCATTCCGACGACCTATGCATAGCGACGGAACCTGAAGCCACCGTAACCAGTTGTAGCTAGCTTCATTAAAGCAGTCTTTACTTACTTTAATTCTGCTCCATCCTCAAAGAAAACCTGTTATGAAAATTTCTCAAAACAGCTGCAACAGCAGAGTCGAAGGCTAACATTTTATAGCTTCCTCAGAAATGTAAAAAAGGTTTCTAGTTCTCATCTTGACACTATAATAAAAAAAACATGCCTAGGAAAAGCTTTTACAACATGAAAAAATTATTATCCTTCCTGCAAGATGCGCAAAGCACAACTGCTTGAGAGCTTCCAGTCTGTCTGCTGGGACCTCAAGCGCAAAGGCGGTGTGTGTGAGAGATGGGTGGTTGGTGCATGTGTTTAGTTTACAAGGAAGAAACTAAATGAGAATTATGAAAAAGATTTCTTCAGGAAAAACGTACAGAAAGTGATCTTAAGATTTGGTGAACATTTTAAAGGGTTAGTTCACCTAAAAATGCAAACTCTGTCACTGACTACTTGCTCTCATTGTCGTTCCAAACCCGTAAGTCCTTTGTTCATCTTCTGAACATCTTCTACAAGATGTAAACAGCATACTGATTACAATGATGGAACAAGAATTGTTGAATAAATTAAGTTATCATTTTCTTTGCGCACACAAAAAGCTTGTAACGTTGTAAAATTGCAGTTGAACCACTGATGTTACACTATTACAGATATCCTTACTACTTTTCTAGACTTGGAAACATTGCGCTTGTATTGCTGACTATGTAGTGTCAGAGAAGAAAAAAAAAATTATATATATATATATATAGATAGATATAGATATAGATATATATATAGATATAGATATATAGATAGATAGATAGATTTTATATATATATATATATATAAAAATTTGTGTTCCCCAAGATAAACAAAGATCTTACAAGATCTTACAATAGGGCAAGTAATTCATGACAGATTTTTATTTTTGCATGAACTAAGAGCAGATTAATTTTTCAGTACAGCACGTAGCATTTGCGATGCATGCAAACCACAAAACTGATAGGAAAGGATCAAAAATTTCAGATGACACACTGCTTCATATCTTCTTTTCTGTAAGTTACAGAAACCATAAACCAAAATATTAAAACCCAGTAATTGTCCAGTAAGGTTATATTTACACAACAGGGCTTTGCTTAAAATCCATTTACGTTTACTGAGTTCAGTTATAAAATAGGGTAGTCTGTATTTCTCAAACAGTAATACAGTAGTTAATACAGTAATAGAGAAGCATTACAATCTTACTTTTCCAGGAGAACAGGTGGCCTGGTCATCTGGGTGATTCTCCTCCAGTACCAGATCATGATAATGAGGACGCTGGGAGTGAGGAACGTCTTCATGGCAAACCAAACCTTGGTGAAGCCACCATTTTGATGAATGCTCTGGAAAGTTACATTGAGAGGGAAATTACAGTCACATTAAGAGCACTTAATATATGGCTATGGTTGTTTGCTGAGAGCCAAATAAGAGGAGTAAGCCAAACAGAAGGGAAGATTAAGAGGTGATGCAATCCAGATATGTTCAGTCCACTGACATTTGTTTAACCACTGCCCTGTCCAGAAGTGTGTGCCAATTATAACAACTCCCATGCAAACAAAGCTCAAACAAAACAGCTTGCATAAACATTACTGTATTTAATGAAAGTCACAGCACACAGTCTAATTGTCTAAAGACTCACCACCAGACGGATGTCTTTGATTTCTCCAATCCCGATGTTGACCTTTTTTCGTTCATTAACAGGTAGTCGGATGTTGAGAAGATAGTACTTATGGGCCACACTGCCAACCTCCATAAAGGGCAACAGGTCACAATCATAGTAGCGCCCCTCGTTCTCATAAGTCTGACAATAAAAAGAGATTCTAGTAAGGTTTTGAACATTTTCAAAGAAAACAAAGCTGAATATAGAGTTATTCAAGGTACAATCCTCTTGTATAGCATTTACAGAAGCTGAAGTCTCTGCCCTACCTAGAAAAATAGCCTTAACATTATCAGTATGGGGTGTTTTTGGATTTGTTACAGGTCAGAAATATCTTGCATGCTTACCTTTGTTGCATTGAAACTGCAGCTCAGTTTGCGATGCTCTATTGAATGGGCCATCTCAGTCCACTCACTCAGAGTGCTGTCTCTGTAGGCCAGACCAACATCCATGGTGACTAGAGCTCCATCATCTGCACACCAAATAAAAAAGAAAAAGAGCACGCATAGTTCAGTCTGACATATCAGAAAGATTTTACAGACTGCACTGGCCTTGATTTTTTTTTTTTATCCATTTGCAATTGATCACAATTCAAACAAAGATGCCAGCTACATGTACCATGAGAAGTCGTGTTTTAAAGCTCACAAGTTTCATTGCAAGTCCATTCCTGTTTTCAGACTATCATATTTTCACAGTTGAGAAGAAACTGGATGTGATTTAGTCGATTAAATTCGTAAGGCACAAGGGTGGGTAAATGATCACTACAAGTCATTTTTGAGTGACCTCTTATCTCTGGGAAATTAAATGAGCATCTGCTGACTGAAGAACAATATTGGACTTATGGACAAGGCCAAATGAGGACATGTGATATGAAAGATTTATGACATCCCATCGCACGCTCGTGAATAACTCTTTTATCATCACAGTGTGGCTAAAAGTAGCTCAAGGCAACCCAAGAGTCATTTAATCTATGGACACCCAATCGAGTCAATCATAACCTCACACACACCTGTTTCAACACATCAGCAAGCATATATGATCATATTCGCACAGACTTACAAAAAACATGTTTAACTTAGCATGAAGGATTGTCAAAGTATTAGAGTCATGTGGTGTAAAACTCCTATCTGGGGTATCTGGGAAAGGGGCCGGCGGTACAGATCGCTTTGCACAGCCTTGTGAGTTCCACTTCACTTCTCTAAAGAGATCCCTGTTGTGTTATGAAACAAGCTGGAGAGCACTAAAGAGAATTCCTGCACATGGAAGGCTGAGCTTTATGGGGGGAGGGGTAGAAGGAACACAGAGGGAGAGAGCGGCAGACATTATTAGCCCAATCCTCTCTCCTCCAGTGTGTCTGCAGTGGCCCCCTCCTACAAGCGGCTGTGCCAAAGAGCTTTGAATGTCAGCTTAGCACACACAAACATTCCGCCTGGGCGCAGCGCACATCACCCCGGCGACTAAGCCATTTCAACAGCTGTGTTATTGCTGGAGAACGGCCAAACTGTGCTGCTTGGGCTAGAGAGACGAGAAGGGAGAACCAACGGCACTCAGCTGGATATAAGGGACTGGTGATCCTGGTGATGGTCATGTGATCAATTCAAATATCTTGAACTCTCAGGAAAGTAAAAATGCAGGTATACAGGGATTCTGTAAATATATTTTGAGTGGAACTACACTGTTTTTCATTTTCATTTCATGATGATCTGCAATTCAGATTATTTCTCTTTAGCCAGCATATGGATTTTATAACCTCAGATATTTCGATGACAATTCTTTTTTGAAAATATTACAAACAACAAAATGTGGCACTGTGACAGTTCTGATGATGTCACCCAACAGTGCTGGCACCGAATTGGTTGGCCAAAGTCGGCAGAATCTGTGCTGTGGTGAGAGGAGTAATGTAGTATAAAGACTGATTTGGATATTAAATGGAATGTATTATTAACTAATGACTTAACCAGAATAAGCAAGGTAAACATCTTTTATTTTTACACTTAGAATACTAGTGAGGAAAAATGGAGTAATTATAGAATTCAGACAAAAGGTTATATTGGGTTTAGGCCACAATATGTATTACTGGTAAAAAGTTTTAATTAAGCATCTTTAATTTGAATTTACTCGACCAGAAAAAGAGTACACAAACAAACAAAAATAACACACACACACACTTTAATATAAATAAATATCATATAAATATGTTTTTAAATGTAATTTAATGCTGGGATGTCAAAAATTATGCTTTTTTTTTTTTAAAGTTATTATAATCCAGGTCCCTGTGCTGATAAATATTTTTCTGGAAACTGAGACACTTTTTATAAGTTTTTTTTTTTAAATCTTTTTGCAACATTGTGAGTCCTGTCTCTTTTGATCAATTTAATGCATTCTTGCTGAATAAAAGTATTATAAAATTTTTCATCTTAAAGATTCCAAAGAACACTATCGCATCGTATTAGATTTGTTGCAAATTGTCTTACCTTTCATTGAAAGGATGCCCCAATTCTAGTTAATATTTGATCAGAAACTTTGGTAATAATTCAATTTTTTTTATATGATTTCACTTCATGTGATTAAAAGCATTTAACTTTTAAATCAGAGACTGGAAATATGTATTAGTTTCTCAGTTACAATTAGGGGTGGGCATAGATTCATTTTTTTAATCTAGATTAAAATGGCTCATTTGAATTCTGCCAAAGGTATTCAGAATGTGTGTGCTGCCTCAATAATGACTAAAAGTGAAGTCCTATTCGGACAGGACTAGTTTTACAGGGGGTCGTTAGAGAATGTTTTGTGTCACAGACGTACTTGGTGATTTGAATCCAATCCGAATCTGCCATGTCTGTGTTTTTCTCTCACAACCGAATGAGATGTCTGTGATACTATTTTTCACAACACTTTCCTTGTGTGTTTTAGCCAACGCGATACGACATAGATGCTCTTACCGCACAAACGTTTAATATATTTTGATATTTAAAATAAATAAATAAATACAAATAAAGAGCCAGATCATGTAAACTGTTAAGACTGGCTATTGTAATATCAGTATATGGTAAGATTACTCACGTTCATTTCTGCACTTGGTTACATATGTTTTAATTATGAACAAAATTAAACATGCGTTTACTACAAATAAAAAACACAATAGTTGAACTAAAGTAACCACACATAAACATGGTTTTGCTATACTAGCCATTTATCTTCGCTATTTCATACAGAGCGTGTGATCTCTGTCAGAGGTGTTAGTCCCGTCCGAAATGGTACAAGAAAATCACAGACGACAGGTTGGGCACCCCTGGTCTAGAACTAAAGTAAGCATCAGGTTAGCACCTATGAACTCCAGATTTCTCTAAACACAAGGACAGGGGTCAATACAGGGAAAAAGAAATTAACTTGTGTTGCTTTCATTCAATCTGATATTTTATATTAATTTGTTACTTTACTAGTTACTTGAAAAAAGTAATCTGATTACATAAATTATGTTACTAATGCATAATGTAATGCATTACCCTCAACACTGCAACCGTGCCAATCTCTCTTTCACAGTGCAATATGTTACTTTTTCATTGCGAAAAGCTGAGTGCCAAATTAATTCCTGCTAGGACCTCATTAGTAAGACTGATGACACTCTGTGAGGTCTTGCTCGGAGAACAGGATACACAGAAAAACAGCTGGCAGAAGATCACACAAGACATACAGTAAACACATAACATCTGGTTGAAGATGATCTTCTAGGGGCATGATTGTGCTACAAAACGCCGAATTGTACAAAAATGGTTTATTCAAGTGCCGAATGTATAATTAATAATGCAAAGATCAACAATAAAGGCACTTATAGTGGAATGCTGTGTCAAAGAAGTGCATAAATAAAAAAAGTTGTTCCTACTTTGTGCACATGCACGTGCTTCAGGCTGGGGTATATAACAACAAGACCATGGTAGATACCACACTAGCACTAGTTAATGCGTTAAGAAACTAAAAACTCCTCCTACATTTCTCAAGACTTGAATAGCCAGCAAAGGTGGTCCTGCTGCTTAGGAGCAGACGTTCCGATCACTTTCCCAGACTGCTCTAGCTCGACAATGGCTCTTCATTAGTGGCCAGTGTTATCCGCTTAATCCTGTCTTTAAAAGGGCAGACTTGGAGCCATTCCAGATCCCCACCCTACCACAGCCAGATGATTTTAAAATGGCAACAGTACTATGCAGGTCCACATAGCCGGAACTTGTCAGGTTAAAAAAAAAAAAAAAGAGACACCAAGAAAATGAACCCAGTTTAAATATAAAACCGTGGTGTAATGGAACTGTCCACTTAACTAAAACATTACTGGAGATTTAATCCTTATAAATTGATTTGTGTATCCTAATTCTGAATAGCAAATAAACGAGATGGGAGGACCGCATTCCTATTTATTATCCTCCAATTGTCTGTGTTAAAGCCTTGAGCAGTCCCCCCCCCTACCTGCATGCTGACTTAATCCTCATTGAGGTCCCTCAGGCTCCAACCACAACAGTGCAAAAACAGGCCATCCATCATTGTTAGTCCTCTCACAGCATGAGAGAAATCCAATCTACTTTTGAGTGAATAGAATGGGAAATTCCTCTGGGTGTTCATGTGTCCCCTCCTACACTTTTGACACTATGTTCGTATAAGCTTATAAACCATATAGTGATGTCATGTTTATTTTTTTGGGTGGGGATTTTTTTTCTAAGTTTTTTTTGGGGCACAGGAGGTGCACATTACAACCTTAAACACACTAAAACCAAAACATACAAAAACACTTTTTATTACTCACCAATCTGGTTTTGCATTTTGAAGGCAATGTCAAACTGGAGGATAACCAACATGAACTGGAACCAGGCACTCATCTCTCTGTTGGGAAGTGGAATGTGGACTGCAAAAACAATGTTGTTGGCTTCGATTCTCTTGGCCATAGCCTCATCAAAGTCTCGGATCTTGCTGCACTGGTCGGGGCCCCATGGCATGAACCACTTGGGGCCCTTATGGTGGATCTTCACAGTGTCCACACACTTGGTGGCCAGGTAATGGACGGCAGTGGTGGGGCTCGGAGCTATAGAAATATATTTGAATATCTGTTAAAGAATAGCTTGAAGTATTTTGCATATAGACAGGACATAAGCACAGTCTCACATATTTATTTTACAGGAATAGAAGAAAAAGATTTTTTTTAAATCAGGAGACAGCAAGAAATAAATGTATTTACATATTTTATAAAACTACAGTACTGTGCAAAAGTCTTAGGCCACTAGTATTTTCTCCAACAAAAAATGGTTTTAAGTGGTTTTGTGTTTTAATCTTTTGCGGCAGCGTCTCAGTTTGAAATATCAATTTACATTTCTAACATTTGTTGTTAGTTATAATAACGCAGTGTTGTCTGCACAAGGAGTCTGACAACACATCAACAGATCTGATCTGCTCATCATCCAGTCTGTCTGAAATTACATGAAGTATTACATGAAATGTCTAGACAATGAATACAAGACTCACAAAGTGACTCTCTGGCATACCTATACTAAGAGGCGATCATTAGCATAAGAAAGTATGAACGGGCTTCTTCCACCATTCAGAAGGCTGGCTCTAGTAGATTGTTAAGTATGAGTCAATAGAACCCTTCCTGGGTCATCAAGGACATCTAAAGCGTGCAAATGACCAGGAAGCGCGAGATAATGTGAACCAGCCTATAGCTGGAGGACGCTATTTAGGTTTAGTCTCTATTCCAGGACTATTTATCAGTGTTTCAATCAATACAGTGGAATAGCATCACAATTAAAATATTCCTAATTTTTGAAAAGCTAATGGGTGAGCCATATAACGGCTCTGCTCACTTTGCATGGTACAATGCTGTTTCTGTGAAATACATTAAGTAAACAAAATTAGCTGTACTAAACCTCTAAGAGGGTTCAATGATTCATTGACCCACAATCCTAAGAACAACCTCTCTTTGAAATACCACCACAAAATAATAGTCGCTTTTCGGCCCAGTGACCTCATGCCGTGTTTAAGATGTCCAATAACAGGGGAAGCAGCGCGCCTTTCTACTCAATTACCCTGGCTGCCACCAGCCACCGAACAAACACAAAGGAATCCTGCTTCATTAAATCAAGCACAGGCAAGAATAGCCAAAGCAAGCTAATTTATCACCATTCATACCACCACTCTGCAGGAGACCAAGAAATGATTCCCTTCCTATCGAAATCAGAAGGAAGCCTGAGGTTGCAAATACAGAGGACAAAACAGAGGTCTTTCCAGGTGAAATCAAATGAAACAAGCTACTTGGAAATAAATATTCAAGCCTTAAGAGAGAAGGGAATATTTTTTGGCTTCTGTAAAAAAAAAAAAAAAAAAAAGAGGGCACAGAGGAGGGGTTGTCTGTTCAGATGTAAGATCAAAGAAAAGTTCCAGGGATGCACCTCGTTTAACCCTTTATTGGCTGACGGTGAGAAGTAGACGGATTGAATTGAACAACAGAATACAATACTGGAACAAATTAATGTATTAGCAAAAAAGTTTGTAATACACAACATACCTTGCTAACTCCGTCTTTGTTTGTCTATAAAATCCCTTAATGTAGGCTACAAAGGTTTTCCCTGAATTGAATTATCGTGTCTGCTCTGCAATGGAAACATTCAGAACTTTTAATCTTTTAATATTAAATAAAAGTTGTTTAAAATAAATGTAAACATGGCACAATATTATAATAAAAGCTTGAATTGGTTTAAACAAGCCTTCTCCGTTTAGTTTATTACATAATTTTTCAGGGACCGGGGGACAAACAAGACGCAAGAAGAAACAAGAAAAAACCGATGTAGCGTCTGTCTAATCTGCTCTCAAACTTACAAGCAGCAGCACAAAGACTGCACCAGTCGACGGGGTGAAAATAAGCGCCCATCTTTGACACTACTGTAACAAAGCCATTCCGCAACTTTTTACTCCGTCATAAAACGCAAAGCCCACTCTTTTTTTCCCAAGAAAACCACCTTATGTTGCACACCGGAACGAATTGCAACATACTGTGTAGTAAAAGCCAACAATGAACCATCAAATATAGGTGGATTTGTAAAAGTAGCTACTCACCAATCAGTCCTCCGACCATAAAGGAGAACGCCTGGAATAAAAGGAGTATTACTCCCACAATCACCAACTTTTTGGTGCTCATATTCTCAATAATTGCTCCAGCCATTTTCAAAGTGTCTCTGTTGTTAGGATTGAATGCAAAGAAACGAAAGTCACGGCATCCAGGTGAACCAGTGCGTAGTCCAAGATTGAGAGCGCGACACAGGCTGCGTCTCAAACCCCGGTAAACTGCCCGTGTTGCGCTCTTCCTAGGGAACTATAGGGGAAAAGTGACCACGTGACCCACCCTGCATCAGGAACTCAGTTGAGAAGAATGTCCGTGACGTCACATCACTCTTGCCAGATTCACAAAACTTCAAGCTTTTTATTGGCCTTTTAATACAAAGCTTATTTTGTAATTTTATAACATCAAATGTGATGTCACCAAGAAATCATGTAATAATAATTACAATACATTATTATTAATATTATTATATTTTGAGAACTATATATTATAAGTTTAAAAACTGCAAAGCTGCAACAGAAAATGTCCCTTTTCTACACTTTTTACATTTACTGGCAAGCTTTTAGCTATGTGGCTAAAATTATGCTATTCTATAAATTTTTCAGATTGTGCTGGAGGCAACAGAGAAGTTTCCCCAGCCGGCATGCAAAATGTGAAAATAGGACGAACATGCATCATTATGTGTTGCTGTTTCAGTTGTAGGTATTTATTTACTAACAGAGGAACCAAGCAATGATAAATACAGAATGATAAATATACTATTTAGAATTATAGGGGTTTTATTTACCGTTACAATTTCAAGCCACTCTTTTAACATTTTTTCTGTGTCAGTTTTCAGTGCTTGGTTATGTATCACCATGTGTAAAATGTTGAATCACAATTTTTCAAAATAATACTTAAGACGAAGCATAGCTTTCTTTTTCTAGCCCTGTCAGATGTTTTAGTCAGGAGCTGTTGAGTTAAGCAATATCATTCCCTTGGTAGGTGCAGACTGCTGCATGACCACATGAGCTGTAGATCTCGAGAGCATGGCCTCAGTACAGGAGTTATAATAGTCTTGACATGATGGTGATGTCAAGCTTGGTTTGTGGTAAAGGTGGCATTTTAGAGATACTAGGTTGTCTAGAAAAAGCAGGTAGCGTCATAGCAAAAATAGAACAGTGTTGTTATGTGATCTAGTTTTGTTAGACCTGAATAACACCCATGATTCAGTCACAGAGATCCTGTTTAAAGTCTGAGGAGGTGTACAACAGATAAGATAGTCTTAGGACATTATCTATCAAAAATTATTTGAATACGTTGATTTGGGGGTCAAGAAAAATTACTTCTTACTATACATGTGCTTTTAAGATTGTGCTGCTTAATATTTCTGTGCAAATCACAAATGTTTAGTGGTTCAGTGATGAACTGCTTAAAATAAAAAAATAAATGCTTAAAAGAAAGCCATGTATTGAAAGTGTTTTGTAATACAAGTCTTTTAACTGAATGTATAGTGTTCTACCTGAATGAAGCAATTATTTCATCTTTGGAAAAAAATGACCATTAACTTTTGAACAGTTGTTTTGTGTTATTATTCTAAGAATATATTAGTGTGTTCTCTGCTGCATATAAATAGTAAATACAGTAAATATACATATAATTTTACTTTCTCAAAATCTCAATTTATTAAAGTCCAACATCATAATACAAGCATAACATATATCAATGGCTTGTGTGTAAAAACAATAATCATGATGTTTGCCACATATTTTATAATGTTAACGTGTATGTTAGCCATAATGGCAGAAATAAATAGCCAAACAATAACTTTAGCGAAAAAGGGGGTAATAGGGACCATATCTTATGCCTCATGCTATTAATATGAGTGCTAATCATTTTGGTAGATTTCTTCTATTCTCCACTCCTAAAATCCATTTTATAGGTTCAATAAAACTATTGATCTGTAATGTGAAATCTGTCCATTGTAATTAACCTAATTAACACTACTTTTAGCTATGGTTAAAATGATCATGAGATAAAAAAGCAGTACTTTACAAAGAGTGCTTGGGGTTGAGTCATGAGGGCTGACATGTTAAGATCACATGACCATTAACGCACCCATTATTTGACTCTTTTTTCTTACTGAAGAAATGAATTATTTCTACAATTGCATCTGAAACTAAGAAACTAAACCAATCGCATAATGCCCCAAAAAATGTTAAGCAAATATAAAAAAATGACAGAGTGGACTTCAAGCGAGATTCATTTCACCAATCTTCAGATTATGTAAAACATTGGAAAGTTGCAGTTTATTGCACAGGAACAATAAGTGCTTTTATAATGAAAAGAAAAGGAAACAGTTTTGGGTTTAAAAGCGAGCTCGGATTCTCTCCAGAGGGTCAGTGTCCCACATGTGTGCATCCCAAGCCTGGAACCAGCCTGTGAAGGTCGGGGGCTCAGCCCCCTGCTTTATTGTTGTGATGGGCAGTCCACGACGTCCAGAAGGATCAGAGTCCACATAGTCCTTAGCTACACATAAAGAACATATTCCGTTAGAGAGTATACAGTATCTAGAGTGCTATAGGAATTACATATGGTTGTAAGACAACCTTCAAGTTCGCATCATCAAGTTTCCCTCAAAATTGCAGACAATAAGCTCTATGATTAACAAAGGCTCTGTAATTTTTACACATCAAAACGTTTTAAGACTTTTAAAGCTTAAATACAATTGCCAGGATCTTAACTTAAAATCTATATCTTAGAAAGTTTGAGTTAGAATAGTTTGCAACAGTGTGAAAACCAGGCTATAAAAGCAGACTACTGAGAAGAGAAGGCGATTTGTTAGGCTTAAGTTTAAGGTTCCTGACAACCTCCCATTAATTTAAGTAAAATCCTGTTTTAACCAAAATCCAGTTTTTCCAAAAAAATTGAAAACTTAAAATTCAATATTTTTGAATAATTATTTAGTAAACATGTCACTCACCTATTTTTGGTGACTCGGTTTTTTCAACTTCATTGGCTTCTTTACCAATCCAAAGGAAGATCTAGAAAGAGAAGGAGTTGTTCAGCATTACAGCCCATTAACTACATGTGCTAGCTGATATAATCTGTCCCAATTAAGAGGCTGCATCCACTGAAGCCTGCTTGCCAAGACCAAATGCATCACTGTGCCACAACAAAAGCTGTCAAAATGTGCCCTTCTCAGGACACAAAGGTTACAAGAAATGGATCCTTCATAGCCCAGATTATCCCAAGATTCACTGTGTGCCAGTAATGGCTGGATTTGTTTTTACAAAAAATGCCAGACTACCCTGTTTTGTTTTCAGGCAGTTGAATAAAACTCTAGTACAAACATTACTGTCCTCATTTAACAACTTTTACCACTTTTCTGTGTGTTTATGGGATAAGGCTTTTGATAAATATTTTTTTAATTATTGATATGACAATTTGATCTTTTAGAAGATTTTTTTTTTTTTTACTTTACAAAAAGGTATTATTTCCCATGACTTTCCTAGATTTAAAAACGTACATATTATATTATTTATAAATAATAAATAACTAAATAAAAATATGTGTTTTATCTGCAAAAAAAGTCATCTTGAAGAGACATCTTAAGACCTCCTGGTTAAGAACCACCAGTTTGAATAACAATTTATTTAGACTGGTACATACTGTACATCAACTCACCTGATCCCAGGTGTCAAGCAACATGACATCATCAGTAGCCAAGTCTGACTGAGTGAAGTCTCCAGGAACTTCCTCAACCTGAGAAGAAGAGCAAGACATTCGGTCCATGACGTCACCATATGATTCTTCAAATACGATTCCAGAAATGATTTATACATTTGTAACTAAAAGAATGTAATGTTTTATTCACAACAGAAAATAGAGAACATAACAAATGTTTAAACTGAGAAATTGTACATTTTTATGCAGAAAATGCTCATTTCAAATGTGATGCATGATGCATGCAAGTAACAGGAGCATGTTTGCCATGGTGCCATGTAGTGCCTTTGCAACTTGACGTTGAGGAACATCGTTTTTAAAGTATCCCATAATATTTTTATGCTCTCTTTCACAGATTGGAGAGTCTCTGCCCATCTTACAGTCAATTAACACAATTAGTTGCTAGACTTTTTCCCAGCCGAATCCTTTTCAACATTTCTTGTTTTTTCAGCCCTTTGTTGCCCTAATGCCAACTTTTGAGACCTGTAGCATTTGAAATGAGCTCATTTAGTGAATAATTGTGTAAAATCTCTGTTTAAACATTTGTTATGTTCTCTGTGTTTTATTGTGAATAAAATATTGGCTAATATGATTTAAATGTTTTAGTATTCAAATATACAAAATGCCCCAACTTTTGCAGAATCCGGGTTGTATTCTCAAGCCACAACAATCCTCCAGCCTACCTACTATATGTGTGTTTCTGTAACTCTCACTTACCATTAGCCGACCTGTCTTATTGGAGCAGCCAAACAGACGTGGTGGTTTGACCATATTTCGCAGAGTTGGAGATGTCTGGTAGTCCTTCTTCCCACCCAGAGCAGACCAGAATCCAGCTGAAGAAAGAACTATGTAAGAAAGCAATTTACATAATTCATCTTAAAAAAACATGGCAGACACTCACCTGGTTCTTTACCCTCAGCCACATCAGTGGATTTTCCTCCAAGCACACTTACAACATACTTCGCAGCAACCGTTTCTTCATCGCTGGCACCTGCGCCTTTCCACACAAACACACACTCTGGCGACTTCAGCACAAATGCGTCATTGGTGTTTAAGTTGGATGCAGATGGTTCGACCTACAATGGAAGTTAGAGGTGAATTATGAGAAACATTACACTACTGTATGTAAGAGATTATTTAGACCGTGACTGACCTCGACAGCACGTGTGGCTCTAGAAGAGCTCTGTCGGATATGGAAGAGGCGTGTGCTGCCTGTCTTGGTCTGGCCGTTCTTGCGGGACGTGCCTCCACTGTGGATGGTCATAGGTTTACCCTTAAACAGACTCATCAGATGGGGAGGCTCTTGACCCTGTGTTACTCGCACCTGTTTATTGGCAATTTATTGGGGTGGGCAAGCTTTTAATTATGGTACATGTAAATGCAATTGACAAAAGCAACAACAGACAGGCTGATTTAAGAGCTCTTCTCAACAACCTCACATCATCAGATATACAACAAATTTGGGACTTACATATTATTATAGGCTTGCCCAACCTAAGCAACATGTAAACATGTAACAATTCATACAAGATGGACAAATCATAAAGAACTATACACTTTGATTCAAGCAAAAACGTAAAACCCAAACTTGAAGTTTATCAATCACACTTTATATTAGGGGCGTTAACTACTCTGTACTTGCATCAAAAAATATGTACCATGTACTTACTGTGCTCACATTGTTATGCAAAACACTTTTGCTGCTACTGAGGTTATATGAGTAAGCTTAGGGACAGCTTTGGCCATTTGGATAGGTTTAGAGGGAGTTCAGGTGTAAGGTATGGGTCAACAGTGTAATTAGAAATGTAAGTACAGATGTAGTACAGACAGTATTTTTAAAAATATAAGTGCAATGTGAAAACATGTATAGTAGCACATAGTAGTTAAGGCCACCATATATAAAGTGGAACCAGTTTGTCAGTAAACAGCATGCTAACCATGCTAGCCAATTGTGTGCCGTTTTAAAAAAAATATTTTCAAAACTGATTAGTCTCACCTGAACTGGAGCTCCTCCCATGGAGTCATCCAGTTGGACCGTAAGGAAAGCAGATGCTGCCAGCTCATCCTGAGTGCACTTCAGGCCCTGCCTGTAACACATCACATGTACTCAATATAATGACGCATTGTTCATGTGAAACTAACAACATAGATAATATAGTATAAACCACTATAAACACATATGGACTGACCAGGTGTAGATGATATGCTGCTCCCTACTTCCCTGTTTATAACTGTAGAGGATCAGGTAACAGTCTCCCCCAAAGAACTGGCCGTAAGTAGAGGGATCCACTGGAACACGCTCCCCTCCCTCCACACGCCAGATCTGATTTAGACAAACATGAGTGTTAATGACTGACTGATTAAATTATATCCCCTTCATGTGTAAGCAAGTAAGCATTGGATTTGCTTATTGCAAGGAACTGCAACATAATGTGTTTTAGTCGTTTTAGCAGACGCTTCTATCCAAGAAGACTTAGCGATGAAGACAATAGAAGCAAAATCAACAAAAGAGCAAGGAGTCTCAGTTAACTTAACGCAAAACAAGTGGCAAGTTTTTTTAAAGCCTTAAATATATAAATTAGACTCCAGTAAAACTATGTACTTGATCAGGTCATTGATCAATGTAACTAAAAGTTAATTCTTTAAAGAAAGAATTCAAAAGAACAGACTTGACATTTTTAAGATAAAAAAGTACAACTTTCTATCCTCAGTGTCTCTGTGAAAGAGTTTATTTTGCTGACCAAAATTAAATTTACCTGGACTTTTCCAGAACCATCATCAACCATGTTGTGCTGGGCTGCCATGGCCTTGTTGTTATGGAGGCTGGAGGCATCGAAAGGAATCTGCTTCACGTGGGCTATTTTGCCAATGGTGTAGGCCTTGGTAGGACCAGTGGTTTGGTCCTTGTCCTTCCAGTTAGAGAAGAACTGCTTGAACAGTGTGGTCTCGCCCCCTGCAGGCAGCACCTGAATCTACACCACGTATCGAAGGTGCCAAATGTAGAAAACATGTTTTTTTTTGTTATGGAAGATATTATATGAAATCAGTAAGCGCATAAATATATAAAGGTTTGGTAAGACTTTATATCGACAGTCCAATTTAGACACACTAATAGTAAGTAACTTCACAACTACATGTCAACTAGCAGTCATTAGAGTATTAGTAGACTGTCTGCTTAATATCTTCTAACACTTTATTTTGGTGGATCCACAACATATACTGACTCAGAAACTTTGCAAATATATGTCAGAACTTATTCTACTAACCCTAAACCTAACAGTATAACACCCTAACAGTCTAATTTGAGAGACATTAATGAGAATTAGTTGACAGGTAGTTGACATGACATGTAGTTGTAGTTACAAAGTTACTTATAGTAGAATGTCTAAATGGACTATTGAAATATAGTGTTTAATCATTTGCATTGCTTCTAACTGTAGATTTCTACAAACCAGAATATTTGAATAAAATAAAACTCCATTACAAGAATAACTTAAGCAACGGACCAATTTCTTTGATCGTCAATACTATATGTTTTTAAAACCTTCATTCTGTATGTACCTGTGTTTTGTTAGAGTAGTTCTTCTCTTTGATGAACTGCTCTGCTGTTTTCATAGCCGCTTTGCGTTCAGATGTGTTTGCATTTGGTCCTGTTGGCAAAGAAGGAAGCTCTTTCATTTTCATGAAAAATATGTGGTGCATTTAAACAAAGTGCCACTAGCCATTCTGTCTTGCATGTCAGTGCTATGAAAAAACACAAAGATCATCTCTATAATAAGATATATAACAGATAGAAGGCATTTTCAATTTCTAAACAGATTCATCCAATTGGCTGTTGAATAAAAGGAAAAAAGTCACCAAAAAATGATTCGGTTTCTGTGGAATAGAAAAGACGGTATTTTTTTACCCTTAACAGTTTTGGGTCCCCATCAACTTTTTAGTATTTAATGTCAATGTGACAAAAAACATTCTCTGGTTTGGTTAGCAACATTCTTCATATTCCACAAAAGAACCGACATCAGGTGAGTAAATGATGTTTTGACCAGACTCTTCCTAGTCTAGCCATCATGGTCTAGATGATATCAGATGAAAAGTAAAGTTGAGTTTTTTTAAATATAATCTACACCAACAAACTATGCAGACTAAAAGCAGGAATGTTTTAGGAAACAAAATAGGATACACTTTTACAATGTTGATTTTAAAAACGTACAACTCAAGCACATTGAGACACACCTTTCCAAACAAACACATTCTTATCAACTCCATTGTCCAGGATATAGCAATCAGCTGGGGAAAGCATCTCCTGCTTGAATGGGCTAGCCTCGTTCACACAAGATGTTGTCATGGAGCCAGAAGCATCTGAAATCTACATTACCAATGACAAACCACAGGACAGCAATCAGGCATGAATTAAAGATAGATGAAGGTGTCGTAAGCTTAAGAATTAAAGATAATGAGAAACACAACGTTTTGTCTTTGTGTGAATGATGTAGACAGCATTTTAAGCTTTACAGCTGTCGGCTGTAAATGTACAACAGTCTACATAAATAATTAAGATGGTAAATATTCAGAACTGAGCAAAAGCAGAGTCTTTATTACCATGTACAACGCTGCCTTCTTCTTGTTGGAGGATTCTACTTCCTCATCATCAGGAGTTGCTGGGGCGATGCTGGATTTGGGCCCAAGAACCTGTGAGAGGAAATACAGGATTAAAGACCATATGGGAACAGCAGGGCTTTATTTCGAACACTTATCTGATGCCAAGTGGACCACACATCTCACCCTGGGCTAAAAAACTCATCCCCTCTCATTAAACCCATGATGGATGCTTTCTCATTAAAACAACACACAAGCCACAGCCAGAACACTAACACTGATCTTAAATCAGATCTACTTGATGGTGTTCATATTATAATGTGTGGTTATTCAGCATCCATGCAAATATAACACTGTCATTTTATACAGGCATTTAATATCAGCTTTAACATTTAACATTTTAACTTAACCAGCAAACATTAAGAAATAAACTGTAAGTGAAATTGTGGGATGTCTACACACATTGTTGAGTAATTCACATGGTGGCGAAGCGGAAATTGATACAGAAAAAGTAGAGCTTCAATCTTTCACTCACTTTAGTCAGAGCATCTGGTTCAGCCCCATCCTCCACCATGATCAGCTTGGCCCTGCCGTTCCTCTCATTGTCCCGGATATCAATGGCCAACTGGGAGGCCTTCAGACGTTCAAAACGATTGCAGTCACTCCCACACCACTGATAAATGTCCTGAGGGAAAATGGGAAATGTGTCTTTAATGTCAAGTCAAGTCAAGTCATCTTTTGAACTTTCTTCCCATTTTGGATTCTTCACAATTATAAAACTTCTTTTCCACACACCTGTTCTCAACACTGATATATTTTTAGATAAATTTTTTAAGAACAGATAATGTCTACTGAAAAATCAGCTTACCATCACAGAAATTAAATTAAAATAAATAAAATATATTTAAAGAAATGTATTGTAATAATGGTGAATTCTTATTTTATTTTAAAAAAGTGAGTAAAAAGTTATTTCTGGTACTTAAACACAATTGTAAAATATTTTAGTATATTGAAATATATTCAAATGTGTTCTAATGACGGTTTTAGTTATCTATACCTTCCCCAAGTCTACAATAAAGCAGTCTCCTTTGTTGAAGCTGCTCCAGGACAGCTGCACCTCAGTGGCTCTAATGGCTCTCCTGCCCTTGATGTGCAGAAGTCGCTTCACATCCACGTCATTTGTCAACACGTGCTGGAAGCCAGATGCAACCCCACCTTGCTGAGAAGTCAGGAAAGATAGTTGACATATTCCATTACATAAAATGATACTGAGATAATGGCCAAAACTAAAAGTAAAAAAAAAAAAAACGCAAACCACTCAGCGGAGTGCTTTTCAAAGAGCCATGCAATCTTACTGAGCTAAGCAAATGAATGAATGTAATGGAAGGAATGTTGCATGACTGAACAGTAATGGATGTTTAAGAGCCATAATTGATTGATTCTACTCTGATGTGTCTACAAAGCAAATGCAGCAGGAAGGCTACTTTTGCATTCTCAGTCCAAGTTAATGATAAACTTGGCTTCTTCGAAGGGTAATTTCTGATAACAGTCCTATATAATTTATTTGAAGATAATACTCTAGACAGCTTTGAAGAATCTAAGGAGAAACACACACAAGATACCCTTTAACATTAAAATGGTATTTTTTGGATGCATACCTCAAGAATGGTTAAAAAAAGATAAATATTTAATGAATATACTGTCGGTGAAAATGTTATGAAAAAATGGCTGTCACAGGAGAGCCCTACTCTAAATGCATGGATGGAAATCATAATGCTTATATATATAATGTAGAAAATAACTGCATTTGCAAATCAAAACACAGATTTTTTTTTTCATCTCACAAACCTGATTTTATTCTGTAATTTAAAAATGTTGATGTAAAGAATGATCACTCCCTATATGTTTATAGCTGTCTTTATTTTTGTATATTTTATTTTCCATTGTTTTTTCTCTTTTTTTAACATAATTTGTGAATTACCTTTCCACAAATATGTACACGACAAAAGTAAGAGATGCATATATGTATGGACACACTAGATATGTTTATGTGTGAATGTGAAGGTAGATAAATGGGTTTATATGTACGAGTTTAGATGAATATTGTACTGTATGATATACAGATAGTCGAAGTGTAATTTGTTCTTGTTTTCAAGAAGAATAAAAGTAACAAAAAAAGGGGTAATTTTTATTAAAAGCAAAGGCGAGTTTGTTTACCTTATACTTGATGCCAGATTTGAAGTAGCCCAGGAAGGTGAGCGACTCGTTGTTTTGGACCTCTCGAAACTGAACTGGACCACCTCCGAGAAAGTCATCCAGCTGTGTGGAGAAGATAGCTGCAGCTCCACTTTCATCTTGAGAACACTCACTCCCTGAAGGAGACGAAATGATCACAGGAAAATAATAGCTTTTTTGTTCTATCTTTTTAATATATTTTCCAAAAAAAGTATTCATATATGTATATATACACACACACACACATTTAAATAATTATTAAAAATAATATATTATTTATATATTAAATACTTAAAAAACTTTTGTCTGCCAGTATCTGAAAGAGAGGGCCCCTTATGTGTCACAGTGCTATTTTAGTATTTTTATTGTACTATTTATTCATATTTTTAAATAAGATTGTTTTTTATTGTTATTTAATTTTAGTATTTTATGTTTGTCATTTTAATTTTTATTAACTTTTATATTATATTTTATAAAAAAAATTTTTAGTTATATAAATGCCTCTTACCTATATGTATATTTATACACTTTTAGAAATAAAAGTGCAAAAGCTGTCACTAGGGCAGAACATTTTAAAAAGGTACATGTTTGTACCTAAAAGGTCCATTTTGGTACCTTAAAGGTACATATTAGCACTTAAAGTGTACATGTTTTATATATGTGTATATATTAGGTACACAAATCTAAAATTGTACCTTTATTTCTGAGAGTTTGTGTGTGCGTGTGTGTGTGTGTTTTCAGGCATTTGTGGTTTACGGGGACACAAATGTGTATAATGACATGGGTACTACAACCTAAACATGGTTTATGAGGACACTTAAAATGTTCCCGTAAAACGAAAGGCTTAAAAAAAAACATACAAAACAGTGTTTTATGAAAGTCAAAAGGTGCACATAGTTTCCTGCAAGGGGTAGGTTTAGGTGTGGGGTCAGTGTAGGGCAATAGCACACAGTCTGTACAGTATAAAAACCACGCCTATGGAGTGTCCTCGTAAACCACAAAAGCAAGTGTGTATGTGTATATTTTTTTTTTATTTCTCATAAAATGTATTGCTGCTTTATTATTGGCACGTCCAACTTTTACACAATACAGCATACAAAAGTGACAATGTCCTACAACTTACAGGAATGCTCAAATTGACCTCACTTGCCAACTAGTACTAGCAGTGGATCTGTTTTTGGCAAAATATGAAAAAAAATTAAAAACCACAAAGAGGCCACATGTGGCACGTTATGAGATTTTCCACTCTGTGTCCTCAAACAAACCTTATCTTCTCACACTACAGCTCAATTCAAATGTCTTTGAACCACTATGGTTTGGAGCATGTCTGCGAGCAAAACGAGTACGTTTAAACCACTGGGTGGAACAAAAATACTGATTAGTTCCTACAATTAAACAGGAGACCACATAAACCTTAGTGGGCTGAGAGCCAACGTTTGATGAACTGCCACACCAACAAGTGAAGGCATGCTGTAGTCTTTTGTCCTGACTAAATAAGTGACTACCCTTCTGAGGTATGTCATCTGTACTAGATCACATGAACTTTTCCTTAGGGGTAGGAGGGACTGTCATAAGCAATAAGCACAAATTTCTTTACACTTCTGTGAGATAATGCTGGTGAGTAAGTTCATGAGAAGTATTTACAGTATTTATAAAAAGTAGGCAAACAGTCCTTGGCCTCTAATACTTCCAGCAAAGACTCTGAAGTGTGCATCTGACGGACACTTTACTCTCCCGTAATGAGGGATGTCAGTAATGTAACCCAAATGACGCTGGTAGGTCACATGACAATGACAACATAGTGAACGCATGTCTGGATTACTGCACAGAACATGCTTTTTAACGGCTCAAAAAAGTACACAACTGAGAAAGAATGTGATTTCCTGTTTTGTTTCTAAAGTCAATGTTTGAATGAGTCAATTGAATGAATGATTCAATGACCCATTAGTAAAGACAGTCATTGTTGTGCATGTACCAGTAAAGTTGTCTATCATCAGTAGTGATGTACACTACCAAGCAACTTTCTGTTGGTCAGTGCAGCAAATTCAGGTGACCAACTTGAAGCAGTGGTGAAATGGTGATGCACTGTTGTATAAAGCATGCGAGTCAAAATTTAAATGCATTTCCATTTAAGTTTACGGCAGATGTCACTGACAGAAAAGATAAAGACATATGTGAAAAGATATTTTCTTAACATTAGGTGTGTCACTTACCCATCCACATGTGTATATAGTACGAGGGTGCGGTGGTGGTGTACAGAAGAAGGTAGGCGTCGCCCGTATAGAAGTTGCCATAGAGATTCTTAGGCACTGGCTTCAGGTCCATGTTCTCAATGCGCCATATCTGCAGACCAGCAGCTTTCCCTGCAGTCTCAAACTCCTTATGGGACACCATAGCGACTGAGGGGGATGCAGAAGATAAAAGGTTTGGATGTCTTTTCAGGGCATTACATCATACAACAATTTCTTCAGGGCATTATGTCATACAACTGACAAATGTCTAGTGTGCAAGGAATAGGGAAGAGAAATAGGCTTTAGAGAAATAAGAAGTATCTGTTCCTCTGAGAATGCTCTTGGTTATTGATTGAGAGCCATATAAAGTCTGAATCCTAGGACGTCTGTGATTCTGAATCACTGTCTGCAGTACAACACATCATCTGGCACATCATGGGAACTAGCTGCACCATTTACTAACATGCAAAAGTTAAGATGCAAATGTAAGGCACCAGACATCACACCTGTGCCTCTTTGACAGGATTTTTTTTTTTTTAAATCATCAGGGTGTCGACTACAACACACAACTGATAAAAAAGAGAAACATGTGATCAAGGTGACAAACTTTGCTGCTAACTCAGAAACTAATCTAAACATTTCACATGGACTTATGCTTTTACAGTATATAGTAATCAGTAAAGCATGTTCTTCACTCATCAGTCTTGTTAATGCAAACTATTATTATCCTCGTTTTCAAACAAAATCCTTCATGCTATTGCAGCTGATACTTGTGAAATATTATACATGTAGGACATGGCTTTGAAGCACAACAACCACAATCCATGCAAATGTACATTTACATATTTCCTGCAGCAAATGTTAATGTTTCTCTGAGTAACTTTAATAGACCATGTCATTATATTATTAGTTCAACCAAGTTTCAGTTATCAAATGAACAGTCAAAGAGGCTCTGCTGTTGTGAGGCACTGGGGATATATATATATATATAATTCTTTCTTCTTTTTTTTTTAAGGAAATCTTCTATGCTCACTAAGGGTGCATTAATCTGATCAAGCATTTTCAGCAGTCATAACTTTAGTTTTCAGTGTCACATAATCCTTCAAAAATCTATGTAATATGCTAATTTGGTGGTCAAGAAACATTTATGCAAAAAGTATTTATAAAACAAATATTCACACACACACATAAATATTATGTGTGTGCGTATATATATATATATATATACATACATACAATCTATGCAGCAGTATGTGTGTGTATGTGTTTGTGTGTATACAGTCTATAGAGCAGTATATAGTTAATTTTTCTCCTATAATCAAAAACGTTTAAATTGCATTTGCATAGCTGCATATGCAAAAGAGTAGCAATGACACGCATTCCCGATTTTGTCCTTTCTTCACTGCAGTACTGTATTCAAAGCTTGTCTCATATCGGAGCATAAATGAATCACTGTGCTACTACTCCATTACGGACAGCAAAGTTGGACTTTGTCTTATGAAGGTGGAAACGTGGCGTGCATTAAACCACTTTCTCTTCTGGAAAACAAATATTTTGCAAACTCTGCGTTACCATGTGAACAAAGTAACATTTATATGCTACAATGTATTGATACTTGAAGCCAGTAAAGGCACACTCCATTCGTTTAGTTTTTATGCTGCAGTCAGTGAATTTCAAAAGCAATATGAAGTTAATAGCGGAATATCGAAAACAACTTACTTGATTGTGGCAGATGCAGAAAGCTGTCAGTTGACGAGAAAAAGCGATGTGTTGTAGTCTTTCTTCACAGAGTCCGGGATTTAACTGGAGGGCGTGTCTGCAGAACACAGGGGCGTGTGAACGCACGGGGATCTTTCCAAACCTCATCTCTACAGACTACATATACAACATTTTTGGGCATTATACTCGTATATGATGTCATACAATAAATCAGTAATAAAAACAAATAAACAAAATAAAACATCATAAACAACCAAACACGCTAGGTTTTTTTTACACAGCCTTCGCATCTTTGGCTTAAAATTTGCCTCTAAAAATGTTTAGTAGACTCCATCGACAAAGTGTAACTGTATTTTTATTGTAGTATTTTATTCATCACTGCCAAATGGGCTTTTCCCCATTCGCAACAAACTCTAAATTATCTACAATATGAACTTTATCTCATTGAACATGAAAAACCTATATTGTTTATAATAATGTTATTTTGTCATAATTTGCTGAAATATAAAAACTGACATAAAAACTCCTCAAAATTTCTAAGGCTTTCACTGGCTAATTTCATAAAACTGTTGGGTGTTAAAAGTGTATGCTTGCCTCATGTTGCAACAGGAAAGCATTGACCACACAATACAAGAACAACTTCAGTGACGAATACTGTCGGTTTACTGAAACATTACTACGCACTGCATAAGAGAACATCTGATAGACAAGGGAACTGCAAAACAGCAGACAAAAAAAAAATCATATAAAATAAAATAAGAATCAGATGCTGCTTTTGTGAGTTTCCTATACCACTGAAATGGTGGAGAGGCTTGAAACTTGAAACATCACCCCCACTAACATGTGCTTGCAATTAACCCACAGACATGAAAGCCTATTTAAAATAGGATCGGATATACTGAACATAAACTCTCAGAGAAGAGATGAAAATTGCATTACATGTGGACATTATTGCATTTTATACATTTTCATAAGTGTTTTATGATAAGACATTTACGGTCTCATATTTCTTACCTCCTCAAGTAAAACATGCATCTACAACACTCAACAGAATGATTAGTAAAGGCACTTGAACACTCATTTCTACTTTGCAAAACAAAAACGTTTGTCCAAAATGGGAACTTGCAACCTGGCCATTGAAGGTTGAGATATAGCCTAATGTAAAAGCTTCACCATTAACCACATGAAATGAGTACTTTGTTTCTGCTTAGAACTTAGTGACATCATTCAGTAACATCATGATTAAAAATTCTCCGCAAGCAGAGCTGATGGAGAGCTTATGTTAAAGCCAAACTCTCACGTTAAATAATCAGCGGACAGATGGTGAGCCTAAAAAGCTCTCAGAAAGCAGTGGATTTCCAGGATTAATATCCCCCGCAGTGCTATAATAACTGTGACTCCTTAGCATATAAAAACAACTGTGGACATCTGCCTACAAAAGGTAGGTGACAAATGTATAAATTTAAGATAAAGGCGCCATGGCAACGAAAATTGTTAAACAAAGAGGAAATCACCAGAGACCTTTACTGTCTCATGGAAACTGTTGCCATAGTTGCCTTTGGGGACCTCTACATTGTAAAGGTCAAGTTAACAAAGAGCAAAAGGCTGGCGAGAGGAGACCATCACTGATGACACAAGCAAGACACTGAAACACTAATATATATTTATCAGCCTCTGGTAAAGAAAAAGGAAGTGGACAAGATGATTAAGCATGTGAAGCACAAAGTAAACTTTTCTACATCCGTTTTTTGTTATACTCTACAAATACCAGATCACGTCCCCTAACACACTCTTTTTAATAACTTCTTACTATTAAAAAAGGATTATTTATTACAGAAATACTATACCTAACTGCAAACTGAATGTAATGCATTAAAACACTGAGTTGCATGTAACTGCAATTAGATAAAAATGTATTAAAGCTTAAATCTGTGGAGTTATCCTTTCGTTCTCGATTGTCTAGTAACACATCTTGTAATTGTTCTGATTTTATATACGCTATATACAAATTTTCTACCAGAGGACAAATAAATGACATATCTGATGATCTACCTGATGCCAGTAAGCACTTAGAAGTAAGTGCAAGTCTTAAAAGTGTACACTTAGACAGCCTTTTATTTCTTAAAATGAAATTATCTGCAGGCAAGTACAATAACGTACTGGTTTTTTCGATGCGTGTGCCAGAAAACCAGATGTTCTCGCTTTGAAAGGACTGAAACAATATGGTTTCTGCACTGAACACCACAGAACTTTCAAAGGCACATGCGACAAGATCAGCATTTAGTGCAGACAGAAGCACAAACTCTGTCCTTCATGTCTTTAAGATCCACTTCATACATGCATCTACAGTACATAAACAACACCTGCAGTTCTAAACCATGTTTTAATCTTATTAGTAGCTATGTTAAGCTAGTCGATATATTTAAAGAAATTATCTGAGGCATGAGGGGTTTCCAGATGAGCGAGTTCTTGGTACGTGCGTGAGCGTGCTGCTATAAATCACCAATCTTTGACCACATCCTCTTCACTGCAAACCAAAGCCTCTTGTACGCATGCAAATGTCTTCTTCAGCATAATGAGAGAAAACAGAAGCAGCAATGCTTTGCTGGTGGCCTCTTTTATATTTTTACCATGCTTTTGCATTTACCTAACATTTGGAACATCATCTACATCTTTTGATATCGCAAGTTCTTTATTTAATCCCGTTCTATCCGCACAATGGCAATAAGGATCTTGACTTTCTCCTAAAATGATGTTAAATTACACACCTGGACTGTCGGACAATATCGGCACAATAGACCTGTCAGCCGGTCTCTAGGCACCAAATACATTTCCACCCCCATCAAATAAGACACATAGACTGGTTGTCGTATTATTAAACAATGGGCCTGTGTAAACACACGAGTGCGAACATATGTAAATATACACGGTTATTATTAAAATACTGTGCTGTGATACATATTAAGTAAATATAGTTCATATAGTTCATTTAAACTATGGCACACTTCCAGTTAACGTGCTATATAGAGGACTTTGGTGTAAGACTAAAACATGAAGATGATTCAGAAAAATGTTTTGCACTGCAGTTTAGTGTGAAAGCAAAGAAAGCTGTTTCTCAATATCTCAAGATTTATTAAGAATACATCAATCATTCACATTAGAAATGTTATAAATTAGTATCAGAAAATGTAAAACTAAAATATATCCCTAAATACAAAAACTTTTTAATGCAGTTGGGACAGGTTTGATGCTACTGGAATAACTCAGACAGCTCTACCAAACTCATTACTGAGGTCAAATGTAACATTTAGGCTTTGTACAAAAATCATCTAGTAGCTCGAGGTAAAATGAATGGGCCAGGAGGGTTTGGACCTTGTGCATTTATTCTGTAAAGGCCTCAGGAAAAGGACAGCTGCCATCCCGTCATGTTCCTGTAGGAAAAGTAAATATTTTGATTTTCAGAATGTGTTTTTGAGTTTTTAGTTTGTTGATATGCAGTTGGTAGTTTGGCTAAGTGGTGGCTTGCAGGCCTAAATCAAAAGAGCAAACTGAATGAAATGAAAGTTCACTTAAAATCACTCATTGCAGTTGCAATTATTCCTACAGTTTTATTTGTTATTTTATTTTAATAAACTATAACTGTTTAACAGAACTATAGCTGACATTACTTCATTGTCACACAATCCTTCAGAAAGCATTCTAATGGGAGTGGCTTGCACTCAGTGTAAACAGACACGATTCTCTCTTTAGTGCTCAAACAACGTGTTACTATTATCAGTGCTGAAAACAGTTGTGTGCTTAATATTCTTTGTAAAAACCATTAACTGTAATAATACATTGATTTGATGAAAAAAAACAGCATTTACCTAAAATAGAAAACTTTTGTACCAATATAACGGTCTTTAGTACTGTTTTTGATTAAAGTATTAAAACAGATTTAAACATTTGGTGTATTTTAAGGAATGTTTTAGCTATTCTGTCTATATCATGAAAGTCATTGGGGGTCCAAAATAACATTGGACTTCATTTACTTTCACTCTATGAACAAAAATCATTAAAAAAAAAAACATAAAAAAATGGGTAACATTTTATTTCGATGGCCGACTTTATACAGTCTACTAACAGTAAGTAACTTTGCAACTACATGTTAACTAGCATTCATTAGAGTATTAGTAGACTGTCTGCTTAATATCTTCTAACACTTTCATGAGTTTGCGCGTCCTCATTCGGTAGAATAAATAGCAAATTTGGTGTGCTGTCCGGGGAGCGAGCTGGGAGAACGGCACACCCCGAACCCTAGTGGTTTGAACCCTGGCGAGGGCAAGGGTTCAGCGTCCAGCTCGATTTCTGTCTGCCCTCCGGAGGAAGGTGTAGAGCGGGATAAATGGAGAAGGGGTGTAGAAGGGATGCACAAAAGACGAGATGCGGAAGTAGAGGAAACGGGGTTATTTATAGTAGGTTGGAAGGATTTAATTTATTAATTCGTCCAGCGCTCCTCACGAAACTTTGCAAAACATGCACTTATTTTGATGGGTCCACAACAAACTACAATCAGACCATCAGAAACTTTGCAAGTACATGTCAACTTATTCTACTAACCCTAAACCTACCCTAACAGTCTAATCTGAGTGTTACTTATTGACAATAAGTTACTTATTGTTAGTAGAATGTCTAAATGGACTATCGAAATAAAAGTGTAAAAAATGTTGCGCTTTCACCAAAGAAAAAAATGATGACAGACTTTCATTTTAGGGTGAACTATCCTTTTAAGTGTTAGCGATATTAAGTTAAACATTTAAAAATCCACTCCATTGTGTACACTAGATATTATAGAAGTGCAGTTGTGTTACTTGCCTGTTTTGTGGGGGCTGGTGTCACAGTGGGATTGTTGCTCTTGGAGGGCCAGAGTCTGGTTAACAAATCTCAGCATACCTGACAGAGAGTCTAGATCTGGTTCTTCTGGATGTTCTTGGTCCAGCATGTATGTGAGTGGATTAAAGGACATGTCTGTAGTGGAGGTGGCCTCGTGTGTGCTCAGACCCTGCCAGGTCTGGTCTGGGGAGGAGGGCAGCAGCATTGCAGCCTGTACACTGGCTTTCAAACTGTCTGAAAGCTCCACAGAGGTGTTAGAGAAGGAATCCTGCCAGGAGGAGATGCTGGAACGTGCTGAAGTGTTTTTGTGAGAGGGGGGCGGGGAGCTGGGAAGAATAGAGTCTTTGAGAGGAGGAGAGAGAGGGGGAGGAGTGCTGGGTTTGTGACGGAGTGTGATGTTGTGTAGTTCTGTGGCCCTTTCGAAGCTGGAGAGCTTGGCTTGAAGACGGGTGATCTCTGACTCCTAAGAAAGAGAGTATGTGGGACACAAAAAAGTGATTATTACAAATCCTACATTATCTTTATTCCACAAACTAGCGAGATGTGTACCTAGAGAACTTTTTAAAAAAGGGTAAATGGCTTTTAAGGAAAATGTAGGTTTACAGATCTCCTAATATTTTTCCCAATATGCTCAAATAGATAGCATCTTTCCTTCAGATTCCAGAACTTCCTTAACTTGTCGTTCACACTTCAAGACATATTGTTCAATTTGAATTTATTACTTATATCGGTAACACTTTACAATAAGGTGTCTTGTGTTAATATGCGTTAATGTATTATTTAACATGCACAAACAATATAGAATACAGTACATTTATTAATTTTTGTCAATGTTATTGAGAAAAGAAATACTGTTGTTCATTGTTAGTTCATGCTTCCTTAGTGCATTAATTAATGTTAATAAGCACAACTCGTGATTTTGACAATCCATTAGCAAACGCTGAAATTAAACTAATATTAATAAATGCTTTAGAGGAATTGTTCATTCTGAGTTCATGATAACTAATGTTAACTAAGGCTAACTAATGAACCTTATTGTAAAGTGTTACCTTTTTCTTTAATTGTTTTGGAAACACTTTACAATAATGTGTTATTAGTTAACATTAGTTAATATATTAACTAACATGAACAAACAATGAACAAAACATTTAGTCCAGTATTTATTCAACTTTGTTAACATTAGTTAATAAAAATACAACCATTCATTGTTAGTTCATTTTAGCTCACAGTGAATAAACTAATGTTAACAAACAACTTGTGGTTTTAATAATGACTCAACGTTAAAATTAGCATTAGTTAAGGTCCTTTGTCGATCTCACTTCCTCTTCTCACCCAATGCTTTCCTGCCTGCCTTTTACGGTCATATCTAAAAATAAATAAAAGCCCATAAATGTTCCTTAAAACAATAAGAAATCTATAAAGATTAATGAAAATACTGAAATGGGATCTGGACTCAGTCCTTCAATGTTATGTAGCAATAAAATTAGTAGTAGTAGTTGCATTAATGCTTATATAACTATATCATTAATTATATTTATATATATTAATATATAATTTATATATATTATTTATATATTATTATTATTTATATATTAATTTAAATAATTAAAACAATTTTTTTAAGTTACATTAATTGGCTTTTATTTCTTTTTTTATTACGACAGTAAATAGGAAGACAGGAAACCATTGGGTGAGGAGAGGCATGGGATCAGCAAAGGACCTCAAGATGGGAGTCAGACCCAGGTCACCACTTATTTATTAATAAGCATCAAATTAAGAATTTATTGAGGGAAAGTCGTAGTTAATAGTTAACAAGTGTTACCTATTCTGAAGTGTTACCAATTTTATAAATATATATATAAATTATATATATTTATAAAAGTATATTATAAATATTATCATCATCATTATTATTGTCATATTATTATTGTTATTATTATTATTGTCATATAAATTACAAAACTATTCCACATGCAGTGGAAAAAAACAACAACACTTTTTAATTAAAAGAATTCAACATGTACTGGCCAAGCAGTTTTGGAGAATGTATGAACGTTTAATATAAACGTAATATGAAATTGTTGTATATAGTGGTTTTGTAACATCCAGTGAGTCATGCACCTTGATAAGCAGGGTCTCATTAGCATTCTGTAGGAGCTGTTCTTTGCTGTGAAGCTCAGCGTGTAGGCGAGCAGAGGTAGATCTAGCCTCTTCAAGCTGGTCTCGGGCCTGTTGCAGCCGCTGGCTTAGCTGCTCCTGAGAGTTACGCAAGCTGCTGGAGATCTGATCCGACACCTTCAGCAGCTGCCCACGCGTCTGCTGGAGAGCTGAGAGCTAGGAGCCAGAGAGAGAGGGTCAGACCCTGCAAACCAGCTTAACTGTCCCATGACAAATTGTCTGTTTCTCCAAACCTCTTTGTGGTGCTCCTCTCTCTGCTGCTCAAGCTCCTGCTGCAGGGTAGCTATGGTTGCCTGGAGTCTGACCTCAGCCTGTGTAGAGTGCTTCTCCATCACAGACATCTCTTCTTGCAGCTGATGAACTTCTTCCTCCTACAGGAAAATAAACATGTTAAGAACCACCAGGCCGAGAGAAAACTAAAGAATTAGAGAGATAGCTCATTTAAAGGTAACTTAGACTGATCTGCTTATAAACAATGTACAGACATGTCACTAAAACACAGTAAAAATTGCAGGCATTTAGAATTCTTATCAGCTTTATTGTTTTTATTGTAATGGAATAACCTGCAATGCCTCCTCTCATGTTTGAAGTTTGCACATCTACATCACTTCTCCTTTAGGTGCACCAGATGAGAATACATTTTTAGAATGTATTTTAGAATACAAAGGAGTACAATATATTTCCTCTTCTAAAGAAAATATTTTTAATCAGTTTAAATGACTACACACCGGTTTAAGCTTTATTGTTTCAGGAATGTGCCTGTAAACACTCACTGAGACCCTAAAGTGTGCTGGTAAAGCTACAGACATTTCACCTTCTGATGTGCTTGCTGTGTGACTTCATCTATCTGTCTGTTCAGAGATTCACAGCGTGTATGTGATTCCTGTAGCTCCTGTACAGTCTTCTGGAGCTGCTCACGATACACACGCAGCTGCTGGCCATGTTCAAGAGTATCCTGACACATAAATAGACACAAATACTATAAGTTGAGACTAAACAGTGCAATTAGATTTTTTTTTTTGGATCATGCACCAAGTGTGCATACTTGCATGAGATTATGTTGAGAAAAAATGTAAAAGCTCTAGGATTGATAAAATAATTGTTTGCCAGAATGGCATGGCGCCCATGACAAAATAAGAAATATACATAACTCTAACAATAATTAATTTCTGTATAGCAAGAGTTTAATGCTGTAACACTGTTACTTCTGCTTGTACTATTAAATGCATGTGTTCAATGTATTCAATTACTCAATGTTACATATTATTCACATTTTCAGAGGGTTGCTGATCCAAATCTCTTTCTTAAACTTTAAGTAAAAGTTTTATTTTGATTAGGGGGTGAAAAAAGTCCTGGGTATGTTTTGACTCTCTCCTCATTATAAGTATGTGTCATACCCTCTCCAGCTCCTCGTTAACCTGAATCTGTGACTTCAGCATCTCCAGCCTCTCCATCAAGAACTGCATCTGCCCAGAGAGTAACAAGACTTGATCAGTTCATGTGTCCATTACCAAACTGTGGTCAGTGGTCACTTTCAACGACTCACCTGTTGGTCTTTCTCTCTAAGCTCTTTCTGGCTCTTCTCCAGAGCTTCCTGTAAATACTCCACATTCTTCTCCATCTCCAACTTATGCTCCTTAATGGCCATGTCCAGCTGCCCCAACTTAAGAGAGAACGCAATGCTTTAGTAGAATGGAGACATGGAGGTAAGAGAGATCTTTTAATGTTTATGTGTGGTACCAGCTGCGCTCTCTGCTGAAGCTCCCCCTGTCTTTCCTTTAAAGCACTGTCCAGATCCAGCACCTCATGGTTTCTCTCCTCCAGCTCCCTCTGACTTTCTCTGCAAAACACATCCAATGATAGAAAAACTGATTCAGTCATTTATCCATTTATTTATTTATTTATCTATCTTGCATTAGATTTAGTATAGATTACAACAAAGCTGAAAATGTGTGCATTTCTTTTCCATCCTATATGCAAAGATATCTACAAATACATATGAATTTGTTTAGGCATCCTATCTGTCTTGAAGGGACTCTAGTAAACTGTATTTATTTGATAGTCAAATGGTCTTATGAGGAGACTGCTTATTATATTGTCAATTGTGTATGATGCAGAAATTACACACCTCATTTTTAACTGGCCACCAGTTACATCACAACACTAAAAATACAGATCTACATGTGTGAGAGGTTTTGAATTTGTTCAATGAGGTACACAAATACAATTTGGACTCCAGTGTGCAACATGGGGGACATAAACTACTACTGAAATGTACATGAACATATAGAATTAATCATATATAGTGCGAGTTGTGTGGATATGTTGATATGTGATTATAACATGTAAAAAGCTATATTTATGAAGAAATCATTTGATTGTTGTAGTTGTTATTATATTTTTTGTAGTTGTGTAATGACGCCACAAAGAAATGGGTGTAGGTTGGGAACATTTGGCACATTTAAACAAAATTTTAATTCATGATGATAGATTCTGTTATGAAACACTACTGTGGCTGGACTGAATATGTTTGAGGTGGGGTTTAGTTATCGATGTTTGTTTTGATCATGATTAGATCACATTCTGAAGAATAGGTCAGAAAAATGTTTCATATTTTCAAGTATTTTCTTTTGAAGTCTCTAAGGCTTTTGAGTAAAAATGTGGAATATTTATACACTTCAGAATACTTTTATAGTGTCATTTATTTTTCTGATAACAAAGCTGAAATTTCATAAGTCATTACTCCAGTCTTTATATATGTATATATGTATGTATATATACATATATATTATATATACAGATATGTATATATACATATATATTTTTTTTAAATTACAAATCCAGTGGACTACTGGGACACATACCGATAGACACTCAATAACACAGAAGTGCTAAAAAAAATTAAATAAAAATAATATTAAAATAAAAAGTGAAAGAATTATATTATCACATTATAATGAATAACACTAAAAGAAAACAAAACAATAAATACAAGTTATATAGCATCATATTTATAATTTAAATAATGGATTTAGACAATTATATTAGAGCAGCATAATGTGGTTTGAATTTTCAAAGTGCATATACTATATTTTCACACACACTGTGTGTGGCCTTTACAGATCCTTTATAATCTCTTTCTGAGACATATACACAACAACACAAACTGATCAGTTTTGGATTGTCTTCAGCCAAATGTGTAAGGATGTTAAAAACCACAGAAATTCTCTATATCCAGTGATGGATGGACTGCTGTGGCTTCCCAGCAGTCAGAGCAACATGGTGGAGCAGCTCACCTGAGCTCAGCAGCTAACTTATCGATGGTTGCTTTCTGTTGGTCTGAGGTCAGCTGTGTCCGCTGCAGCAAATCTCTGAGCTCCTGCAGGTGGTCCAGGGTATCACCAAGCTCTCCACGCACCTCCTGCAACTGTCCCTCCAGCAACTGCGTCCGCTGCAGTGAGTTCCTCCTATCCATCTCACTGCGGTGGAGCTTCTCTTCAAGGTCTATAACTGAGACACATAGATAAGAAAACGTAAGAATATTATAAAAATGTACACTAGACTAGACTATGGTTTAAAACCACGTCTTTTTTAGGTTTCACACACAACTCAGAAATGTATGCCCATTATAGTTTTGTTGGTGGTCACTGGAGTTGCATACCAATTTCGCTCTTCTTATCCAGCAGACCTTTGGTCTCCTTGAGCGTCTCCTCCATCTGATTAAGCTGAGAGGCTTTCGTGTTGCTGTCTCTCCTCAAACGCAACAGCTCCAGCTCCATGTCTGACAGCTCCACTCGACACTTGCTCATCTCTGAACTCAGCTGCCTGAAAAACACACACAGCTTAACATTACTATCTTTTCCTCAGTGCTTTTATTAATGTTCCATTGCTTATAACTGACCTTAAATGATATGTCAGAAAATCAAGTTATGAAAATCCTAGTTGTCGAAATCTAGTCTAATGTGAACAGACACTACATCCCTTTCTCAGCTAAAATAATTTGCTGTTGCAAAATATATATATATATATAGAGAAAAAGTTAAGTGGGAGTGGCTAGGGATACAAAGGCTTTGAAGCCATTAAACAGTCATAAGATCATCTCAAGGGACACCCTCAGGACAAGTCTCATAAAAAAAAAGTTCAGTGTTACAATTCAGGCAAACTGAAGCCAACAAACATGTTCTAGTAATTTCTTCAGTCATATGCTTTCAGAGTTTCATAAAAAAATTAATAAACGCTCTGCTTTTATTATACATTTATATTCTTTTTTTGAAAATAGAACAGAGGCAATAGTCTGGAAATACAAACATGTACTCGGTTTTCTTTAATACTTATCCAGACCTAGAAAACACTAAAATCAAATTTCATACTTTTCCATGCTGCATAGGAAGAAAACCATAAAACATGTTTTGACCACACTATTTTCAGGGGTACACAAAAGTGAATGCTGAAGAAATGTTCCCGCAATACAAAAAAGGTAAATTAAGGAACTGAAATGCCAAGTGGTCTCACGTTATGGAGCCGGAGAGCTCTGCAGCCTGCCTCTCCTTCTTCTGCACCTCCTGAGTGACCTCCTCCACCTCTCTCTCCCTTTTCTTTAGAGCCTGAGATAAGGCAGTGCGCTCCTTCTCTAAGTCTTGTTCCAACTGGGACACCTGCGGGCAATCAGCAGATAGTATCCCCACCTGTAAGTCGCTTTGGATAAAAGTGTCTGCTAAACGAATAAATGTAAATGTTAATAAATGTATCCCACTATTGATATTTAAGTTTTTTCATGCAGTAAGGTCATGAGATTATTGTATAATCAAGTTATGTTTTTTTATTATTTATTTTTTACATTTATTTAAATTAAAGTGACATTAGAAACAGGATGAATAATAAGAGAATAAGTTGGCACGCACCTGCCATTTAGTAACTATTACAAACATCAGTAGAATGTTTGAACAATAAAGCATTCTAATGAGTGATGGTTGATGTAGTTACTATAGCTTTTAGAGAATGTATAATGTGTAGAGTTACCAAAAATACAAACTCTGTATTATATGGAGTTAACTAAAAATAGATTAAAACTAGACCAGAAACATGCTTTAATAAAATAAATAGGTTCAACTCCCTTTAGAGGTTCAGTACAAAGAGTTGTTTTACTGGAAAAAAAAGCTTGTTTTGTGCTGGAGCAGAACAACCCTTAGGCACAACTATACATATCTTCAAACAAATGAATAACTCTATTTATTGATCTGGTATTAACAAGGATGACATTTAAAACAATAAAAAATAAATAATAATCAGGATAATGATACTGAATATGAAAATATTCTTAGACAAAAATTATATATGACATGGCAACTTATCAGTTACTCGTATCAGAATTGATTCTATAGTTGTATGTTTCTTATAATAAACAGTGTCTGAATATACACTACGTCTGAACTTCTTTTTTTATGTGAAGCCTAACAATGCGACCTAAAGGTTTGTTGAGTGTGTGTAATATCATATAGCTAAATTTGTATGAAACAAGCACACCAAGACATGTGGATAGTCATGGGCCCTGTTAGAAAATTAAAACATAAAACATTTAACAACAGTAGTGATTGTAATAAGAAATTATATCAACTATATGGACAAAAGTATTGTGACACACCTCAATCAGACCTCATCAGAAGATAGGACACCACCTTTGCAATAAATCAGTAAGTAAAATATGTAATATATATTTATAGACAGTGTTCTGTCAACACTGCACTAGCTCCCTATTAAACATCGTATAGATTTTAAAATCTTGTTAATTTATTATAAAGCCCTGAATGGCTTAGCTTCTCAGTACTTGAGCGAGCTCTTATCACATTATAGTCCTCCACGTCTGCTGCATTCTCTAAACTCTGGCCATCTGATAATACCTAGAATATCAAAATCTACTGCGGTTGGGAGATCTTTTTCCTGTTTAACTCTGGAGCAATTTACCTAATACTGTCCGGGAGGCAGGCACACTCTGTCAGTTTAAATTCAGATTAAAGACACATCTCTTTACTCTGGCTTGGTAATACGCACTAGCACTAATACGCATCTATTAATCAAATCTGTTAAAGGATTGTTAGGCTGCATTAAACATTAAATCTAAAGGGAGATCTAACCTTATTCCAACATAAGGAGAGTGTGGATGAACTTTAATTTTAATGAAATTCCTGAATGTGTCAGTAGTTTTGTAACTTTTTTAGTACCTTTTTTTACTTCATTTTACTTTGGATGCGTTTACAAACAAAGCCCAATTCAACACAGATTTTCAGAACGATTTAAACTGAAAGACAATGCTGTGCTGATTATATTAGTTTGGATAGTAATGTCACACCACACAAGTGTGGAGTCATTAGGTGGTAACTAACGCTTTGTCTGTTACAACAGACATTTTATATGTACGGAGTACTTTTTGTGTTTTTGACCTAAATGACCAGCAACGTCATCTATGAAGGATGTATAAACTTAAACTTCCACAACTGTTAGCCAATCATGGCAGTGGCCATTTTCTTCCGAGTCTAAAATCTGCCATGCCTATTCAAACAGAGCGTTCTGATGAGTTAAAATAAATCTATTACTTCTAAATTATGATGTTTTTCTGACGCAAAAAGCTAACATTCTAAAGGGAACTCGGGAGTACAAAATAATAAAGGCAGTTCATGACCTTATTAAAAGGGTGGTTGATTGCAGTTTCACATTTTTAATGTTAGTGTGTAATGTTGCTCTTTGAGCATAAACTATATCTGCAAAGTTGCAACGTGGAAAGTTAAATGCAAACGGATATCTCTTCTAAAAACGGAAGAATCTTTTAAAATTTTTTTGCAGTTTCATGCCAACAAAAAAATGTTCATTACATCACAAACACAGACTGTAAAAAACATGGATGTAGTGTTCGTGATGTCACCAGAAGGTATCCGAAAACCGTTTTTGAAGCTCAAAGTGGGCGGAGCCGGCCGTCAACATCTTGGACTCGCATCATTGCGCATCACTCTCGGTTAATCGAACATGGGCAAATAGGCGGGAACTCATGGATGAAACCATGCCCCCCTTGTTCGACGGTGGTGACAGCACCAGCAATCCACCTGCCACTCAAATTGCCACGCCCCTTAATTATGAGGAACTTTTAAGCTTAATATAAATAAAACGGATGAGTTCTAAAAAGAAAACAATTTCACCCCCCTCACAGATGTCATGAAGTGCAATATCAGCTGTAAGGACCAAAACCTTACAGTACCAGGCTGTAAACATTTTTTTTGGCTGTACTATTGGCCATTTTAACATGGGGAGTCTATGGGACTGCCCCTTTTGGATCCAGCCTCTAGTGGCCAGTCAATGAATTGCGGTTAGAGAAGATGCTTTAGAGAAGAGGAAAAGAAAAGTAGGGGTGTATGTAAAATTTGATTTGTATATGAATCTCAATTTTGTCTTCTAACAAGTGTCTTCTAACGAGCGTAATGAATTCAAAAGTTTCAAAACCAATGTTCTGAAGCAGCGGTTCTTAATCTTGTTACATGTGCATTGGTGTCACAGAGCTGGGATGCAGCATCACATGATAAGGGGCATAACATTTCTGCCAAATGCTTGAGGTATTCGGCCAATCACAACACACTGGATAACTGGCCAATCAGAGCACACCTAACTTTTTTTAAGAACGATGAGCTTTGTACAGATTGACCTGTTTTGGAAGGTTGGGCTTAAAGTCAAAACAATAATGTATAGTATGTGGAAAATAATGTGTTTTTTGAAACTTAAACCACATAAACACACTGCATTACACAAAATAATGTTCTATTTAGCAACATCATATAACCTCTTTAATCAGGATAAAACCATATATGAAAAGCTTAACGCAGCATGAAGCATTTAAATTTGTACAACAGTGTACCATTAAAAGCCGTGCTTGCACCGGTTTCTCTTCGCCAATATTCTCAGTGTCTCAATCGGGCTCAAAATGATAAGCAATATGGACAACGCCATAGTTTACAATTCAACCGTAGCACATGCCACAGAAAGGTGAAAGGTGGGGAGCTTAGACACAGACAGGATGACCACCTGCTAATAAGCCCAAGGGGGGACGGGGGTATGTTTCTGAGGGACAATGTGGGACACTGCCTGCCGCCGTGGTGCCCACACCCCACGGGCAGACTCACTGATAGTGGTTTACCCATTTCTAGCACATACCACCTTAAATGTTATATTAATAATGC
>JAUCNO010000663.1:7822679-7846328 GCA_032353835.1 Enteromius viviparus
AATATTCATTTTCCCAGTCTTTCTTGTACCCACACCTTCTCTTTTTAATTGATGATGTCTCATGACTCAGTCTCTTTATCCATTTTTCGAATTGGAAAGCGTGCATCTAAAAGTTACTTCACATTCTGTCTGGTATGCACGTGAGAGCGCTGTCATGACAACAACGAAAAAGTTGACGACGAACTAGTCAGCAGTTCAAGTGAGGGGTGGGCGTGGCAACAGTAGCGTGGTGAACTGTCAAGTAATGTTCGTTTGGCTGCCTGGGGCTCGAGGATATAGAGTGACCAAATTATTTTTTAAACAAGCATTGATTATGTGTTACACAGTCTCAATTTGCGGGACGCATGAATTGGGCTTCAAACGCTGTGCGTGCACGCGCTACGCGGGACCTGTGGTCACCCTAGACACAGTCAATCTCAACACACTGAACTAGTTAACCAATCAGAGTCCATCGCTTATGTCTGAAGGAGGGGCCACATAAAAACAGGAAATTAACAGCATGTTCATAAGAGGGTGTGGAATAAAGGTAAATTATGTGAACAATTGTGTGTTTTTTTTTATAAAACGAAGCATTATCACATGTTAGACTGCACCCCATAAACAAGTCTAGAAAAAAAAAAAAGTTAACCCTCCTCTTTAATAATTTTCCACAACTTTTTTTTTTTTTTTTTGACAAACCTGACAAACACTTTGTTAAAATTCACTGACATTTCCTTTTTTTCCAGAGCCATGGGAAGTATTGTGTGTGTACCTGGGTCTGCAGCTGACTCTGGCTCTCCTCCAGCTGTGCGATACGTAATGTGCTCTCCTGCAACATGGTGTGCTGGTTCTGGATGGACTGCTGCAGCTGCAGGTTCTCCTCACTGGAGCTCTGATAAGCCACACATTTCCTCTTCAGCTCTTCCTGCAGCTGTGACAGCTGATAAACATGCTACAATGAGTGATACATTAGCCAACAGGAGCTAATAACTGTCATTCAAATAATGTTCACAGGGAAGAGGAAGTTCCCAGCCCTAAAGACTGACCTCACTGTTCTTCAGCTCCAGCTGTCTATCATGATGTTTCTTTACATCCTCCATCTGCTGGACATAATGATTCAGCTCTTCATTACAGGTGGACAGTTTGGTCTGCAGGTTCCTAACCTAGAAATAAACAAACCAGAAATTACAACAGTGTCCTAACTGTGTCTGCTGCAATAAAGAGTTTTTATCCTATAATCTCAACAGCTGCATAATAATTAGAGTATGCACCTACTGATTTACAATATTTTCTGTTTTGAGAACTGAATGACACTTGAGACTAGAATCAGGATTGCCCAACAAGGTCCATTAGTTAACATTTCTTAATGAATAGGTTAACAATGAGCAATACAACACATATTTATTGAAAATTAGTTAATTAATAAAAATACAACCGTTTAATTTTAGTTCATGTTTATTTGGTACACATACCTTTTTCCTGAATGTGGATGCCTCACCTGCCTGTAACTGCTTAAGTTCCAGTCTCTGGTGTTTGTAGTCAAATGAACATTTTCTGAGCTGATAATATAATGCTAAACCTATGAAAATGGTTCTAAAAAGCACATGGCCTCACAGTTTCAACACTTTAGTGTCACATCTTTGTAGTAACTCACTTTATGTACTTTTTGTACTCGACTCATATTTAATGAGTGGATAGACGACATGAAGATACTCAAGGTAAGCTGCATTGAAAATAGATGGCGACATATATTTTAGGAGATTTTGTCCACAATATGATAATAGCACAAATTACTTTTTAATTAAACACAATGTCAGTTTAATTAAGTCATGTTTTAAAATGGATTTCTATGTAGACTGGAATGCGAAACAGAAGTTAGAATTAACCATGGCGCCACTCATTCATTACTCAGGAAAAAGGTGGATATGAAGTGCAGTGATTTGTGGACAGGTATGGTGACCCATACTTGGAATTAGTGCTCTGCATTTAACCCATCCAAGTGCACACACCCAGAAGTGAACACACACCCGGAGCAGTGGGCAGTCAGTGCTGAAGCGTCCAGGGAGCAGACGGGGGATCGGTGCCTTGCTCAAGGGTCTCAACTCAGTCATGGTAATGAAGGTAGATAGAGCGCTGGTTATTCACTCCCACCCCCTACAGTCCCTGCCGGACCTGGGACTCACACCCACAACCTTTGGGTTAGTCCAACTTCCTATCCATTAGACCATGATTGCCCCAAAAATATCATTCGTTTTATTTTTGTTTCACCTCAAAAGTCTTTGAATCATGGTTAGGTCATTACAAATATTAATACTGCCAGTTTCTGTTAATAAAAATTAGCTATGTAATAATTACAGCAAAAACAATTACATATCTTTGAATATTTGAATATCTTTAATATTCATAACGGTGTGTTTGAGTCAAACAAGCTAGAACCACTGCTTTAGACAAAGCTATGTAATGCCATACTGTCCTGTTCTGTTGGAACTGCTGAGCAGACAAATATGTAAAAGACAATTAGTCAGTCTCACCATTACAGCAGAGTCAGCCGCTTGCTCTTCAACATTTCTAAATGCCTCTTCACTGCATTTAGATTTTGCCTCAAAATCCTGTTCAAGCAGCAAAGGAATACTCAGTGAGAGATTTACAAATAACTGAGATACGTCATTATAAAATTAACTCATTTAAAGTTAATTTAAACAAAAATAACTACTGCCTTACTACACACTGTTAGTGTATATACGTATAAAGATATTGCCCCCGATATTAAATGTTATTAAATGAATAAGTATAAATGCATATTTGTCATGTTGACTGAACTTAGGGCTGGAGGTGGCGCTTAAGATATTATTGTTTTTATAATCAATAGTGTTTCTATAAACAAAGGGGGAAAAAATGAAAAAGAACCTACTACGAATTCTGCTACCAATAACAACATAAAACACACTATTAATGAGCTGCTGGGTTCATGAATATTAATCACGTAGTCTGTGTTCACTCTAATTGATTTGCTGAAATCAAAATAGGTGAGCACCAGCCCATGAGATCGTCTTTTGCACATTAGTTGCGCCCACTACCAGAGAAATTAGCAGTTCTAAAAAGCTGAATATTACTTTGAGAGGAAAATATGACAAAGAATAGCACGTCAATTCTGCATGTTAGGAAAGACTCTCTTGCTCTGTGTCTTTCTTTGCATGTGTGAGAAAGCGACGGCAACCTGGTGCCTTCACACTACAGTTTATACTGCACTACTGCATATCCACTGAAAAATACTATTCTAATATAAGAATTCATTATAGTAATATCACATTTTATTGTCAGTAATGGTAATGGCGGAAACAATCATTTGTTTGATTATTTATTTTTAATGCCGTTATTCCCATCACTGACAATGCATTCAAATCAATTCTGATTACATTTTTTTATGTAGTCTCAGACTTTGGAAGCCCACTGTATTCATGGAATAAGTATGCATTAAAACCAAGATCTGACCTCAGTGAGCTTATCTATAACAGCCTGTAGAAGAGCAGCTCTCTGCTGTGACTGCTGCTTCTCATTGTGAAGATCCGTCACATTTTGCTCTTGTTCCTCAAATTCAGTCTGTTTCTGAGCCAGAGACAACTGTAGCTGAAATACACACAGTTTTAAATTATTATTATTTTTATAAGTGCAATAAAGTAACAATGCACAAATGCATACATACCACTTCAATTTTATCCTCTAGCTCTTTGTATTTGTGTGAATGTGTCGTCTTGATTTTCTCTATAGTCTGCTGATACTCCCTCTGTTTCTTGTTCAAGACTGACTGGTAGTGCTGAATACTGCTAGACTTTTCCTAACGGAACAGAAACACAAAGTATAAATTAGATTTGCAGTTAAATCTTGAAATCGTTAATGGCTTAGTATGTATATGTTACCAGAAGGTCTTGTTCAAGCTGGCTGGTCTTCATTACGTGCTGTGAATAAGCAGCACTCTTCTCCTGCAGCTGTTTCTCCAAAACAGTCACACGCATGCTCTTCTTTTTAAGCTAATGAACAGAATATATAAAACAGGTAATATATTTAAAAAATATATATATATTATATAAAAAAATATTTGATCCTTTTTAGTGTATTTCTGTCTTTATTTTCAAATCCCCTTTTTTCCCCCACACTGGATAATTCCAATTTTCAATTACTATGGAACCGTAAAAAGTAAAAGAACCAAAAAAAAACAAAAAGAATATGGGTGATTTGGCTCTCCCTAATATTCTATTGTATTACTGGGCTGTAAATAAATGCTCTACATTACACTGCATTCATTAGAACTATAGACAATTGTGACTTCCAAATTTCCTGTCCCTGTCTTTTGCAATAGATCTTAATCCTTCATTTTCCTCCTCTATTGTGGAAGGTTCATATGCCTATGAGAGGGTTTAGGGTCTACTTGCTGACTTTTTTTTCCCACTAAAGGCTTAATTTCTGAGGTAGTCTATATTATCAAACCTTCCACACACCCGATTTAAAACCCGTTTTAGATTGCTAGATGATGTCATATATCAGTTTGCATATCCATTACGTCATTGCATCATGTTATCTTGCTTCTCTGGGGTCATAATTTTATTCAATGCACCCTAATTCTCAATAAAACGGTTTTCACTGATATATTTAATGGTTTCTGTTGTCAGAAAAACGGAATGAATATGAAATAGTGACTGAAACACACGCCATTATAAGGCCTACTGAACTAGCTCTACCTTACAAGATGTTAATCTAGAATAAATTCATTATTCATAATCGTTTATAATTATATTTATAATTCATAATGAAACCAAGTACACATAAGGCTTGTTGCTGAGGCTTGTCCAAGAAGTCTCTAGATTTGTCGCTAGTCGCTTTTAGGAAAAAATGTCGCCTCAAACTTTTGAACAGTAGTGCATTGTTTACGTTAATTAGCTAATATTTAATGAATAATGAAATGCTTTCTGCAGTGGTTCTGAAACTTCACTTAAATGTTATAAAAACAGATTACATTCAATACTTTTTGATTGTAAATTAATCACTATATTATCAAGCAAAAATCATGTCACATGTGAAATGTTTCCAACAGCAGTCCATAAAGATACAAACAAGCATATGTTATTCTTTTTTCAATACTTCCAGTTCATTTTTACATGCAGTGAGCAAATACAAAAATGTACATTGCACCCAACAAAACTACTGTGACACTGTTCTGGTACAGGAAACACTGATTTGAAGGGTCACTAACCTCTTTCTCTAAAGAGGTGGCCTGTGTAGCTTTGTCCAGTAGCTGGTTGTGGAGCTGCTGGTAGTGAGAGGATCTCTCTGTGATGGAGGTCTGCAGTGAGGAGATCTCCTCCTGGGCTCTAGTCAGTCTTTCTTGTAGGCCCTGAGTGGCACTGGCATGCCGGGTCTTCTCCCTCTCAACCATCTGAAGCACCGTTAACAGTTTCTGATAACGTTCACCTATATAAACGGGCAGAGATTAAAGTAATATTTTGTCCAAAAAAATAATACAAATTACAAATGAAATTAAAGTAAATTAAAGCTGCCTTGCTGAGACTGTGCTGAGAGTTATATGCTCACCAGGTTTGTGTCTGAGAGATTCAGTGGTGCTCGTGTAAGACAAGTCAGGCAGCAAACAAGGGTTCACACACAGTGCACCCTCCCGATTCTGAAACAGATTTCATCGTCACCAAAATATTTTAAAGCATTTTTCCACTGTTTTTGCCCATAAAACTAAGATCAGTAAGGTCAACAGGTTAGCTATAGCTATCATTACAGTTATCGTTCTTGTTGTAAAAAAGCCTTTCCTTCCCTTTAAATGTGCACAGAGCAATGCAGATTCTACAATGCAATTATTTTATTTAGGATGTGTATATTCCAGCACCTCTCTCACATGTAGAAAGTCCAATATGCTCTCAAGGCTGGTCAGCTCGGCTCTGTCCTGTTCTTTCTCTCTGAGGGCATGAGCCACCCTCTGCTCTTGACATGCCGTAAGGAGTCGCAGGTCCTCGTTGTCTTTCCTCAGCCCTGCCACCTCCTGCAGATGAGCCTCCTTCTCAGCTAGCTCCTTCTGCAGCTGTTTTAGCTGATCTGAGAGCCGCTGAACCTGTGACTGCAGCTGCACATGCTCAGTGGAGAGAGACTCCGAGCGACTCTGAGCTTCCTTCAGATCACTGATCAGAGAACAGAAACGCCAGTAATTAGCATAAGCGGTTTACCTTTTGCAAACGGTCTAGAAGCTAATAAACTGTTCTAATGATTGCTTAATTTGCAGATACTAGATGATGTGCATTAAAAGATAATAAATGCAAAACCTAAACATGCTTGTTAAAAAGTGACAGTGAAGACATTTCTTAATTTCTGTTAAAAAAAATAAAAAATCTTATTTCTGATAAATTATGTTCCTTTAAACTTTCTATTTATCAAATAATTATATATACCCAAAACATTCGATCTTATATCAGTATACAGCATGGTCTCTTACCAGATGTTGTGACGTAAACCATCCTTCTCTCTCTCCAGCTCAGCACACTTCCTCTCCAGCTCCTCTCTCTCCCGGTCACACTCCATCAGGCTGACTTTTAGCTGGCCCTCACTTTCCAACACCTTCAGCAAATCCAGGACATGCATGATAACTTATTACTGCATGATTCCTATGTCAGTTTATAATTCCTATGTTAAATTACCTTCCTGAGTTTTTCAGAAACGTCCTCTTTGTATTCTTTAAAGGTCACTGTGAGCTTCTCTGCATTTTGAAGTGCTTGGTTCCTCTGCTGCTCAGCACTTAAAAAGAGACATTTTCCAAAATGTAAGTTTGAGACCATTTCAGCTTTAAGTGATTACTGTCCCGGGGGTGAATTAGTCTTTAGAGTAATAACTAAGGCTTAGTTCACACTGCAGGCTAAACTTTCCCAAATCCAACTTTTTTGCCTAAATGTAACCCATATCGGATTTTCTTACGACAGCCCAAATCTGATTTTTTCAAATCAGGCCCATGCCACTTTCATATATGGTCCTAAATCAGATACATATCTGATGTTTTGCAATGCGACTTCAGTCTGAACGTCATTTTTACATCATTGAAATACGACAGACAAGGTGGTCAGTGGAAGGACAGTGAGGGTGTGGATTTAATAAGCATTTGGGGTGACAATTCCATTTTATTTCTGCAAACAGTTCACTTCAGGGCCATATACGGTTCACACGTGAGGCTGATGGCAGTCACATTTAAATTACAATGTGAACAACAGCACACAAAAAAAATCAGATCTGAGCATTAAGACCTGCGGTGTGAACAAAGCCTAATCCTGTACCGTTTTCCCAGACGTGCTCTTTCAGCTAACTCCGCTTTAACAACTCTCAGCTCATCTCTGAGCTTCTCCACCAGCCGGTTACTCTGCATCACTGTCTGTTCTCTTTCTTCCAACGTCTGCTCTGCAGCCCTGAAGAGACAAGAACACGCTGCTCCAGAAATCTGACAGAAAGAATCTGTATCGTTTTAAGCGTGGTAGAGAAGATGAACATACTCTAAAGCTTGGGTTTGGGTTTCCAGTTCTGCCTCAAGCCCCCGGATCTGCTCCTTCATGTGAGACACACTGGAGGTCCTGGATCCCAATGTGGATCCTAACAGACGGATCTATACAAACAAACATCAGTTAACAATATACCCAGAGAGAAGTTTGTTGTGTTACCAGAGGATTAAAGGTTATGACACGCATTTTCAAATTTCATTTAATGGCAACTTGAAAGTGCTTTTAAAACTTGCTGCTAAGCTGTTTGTATGGTGTTCAAAATAAAAAAATTCAAAAGAAAAGAAAAAGTTAAATTCAATTTAGCACTATTTTTTTAAGACATCGTCCATAATGGCTGTCTTAAGAGTCAACTGAATCTTTTAATCATCAACAAATCATCCAGACCCGTTTTATGAAAGATCAATGAAATCATCAACACAAAGTAAGTATTTGTTCATGAATCAGACTTAAATAGTTCTTTCAGGAATGAACTGAGTGGGTGGACGTTCAGATATTTTTTTTTTTACTAGAATTATTTCTGATTTCATGACACTGAAGACTAGTAATAAATTACCCTTATTTTAAAATTGATTACAATAGTTCATTTTAATAGTAATAATATTTTCCGGTATTGAAAGTAAATTTTTAACGGAAGTATACCTCTAAAATAACTGAAACCCAACATGCAGCATAATAAACTAACACCACAACCATAATGTGATTACCTTGGACTTTGAACTGACTAACTCAAGCTGAGCAGCTTCTATGTCACTGATGAGCTGCCTGTTCTCCGTGGCCAGAGAAGTGTTCTCCTGCCTAATGGTATTAAGCTTCTTCCTGAGCACGGACATCTCTGTCTCCATGTCTCTGTCTGACTACAGATGAACACAAAAAAACACAGCTTAATTGAGGCAAAAAACAACAACATTAAAATATTTAGGTTTTGCAGGGCTAATTTTTAAACAACACGCATTCCAAGTCAACAACACTTTAGTTAATTTATCTGCTGTATCGTGGAAGCATCTCACCCTGCAGTCACATGCGCACACCCTCTGCTCAGGGTGTGAATTAGCTCCTCTTGGTTGTCCAGGATCCTGGAGGTCCTCTAAAGTAAGACGACCTGGGAATCTGTCCACGGCGCTTCTGTTGCTATTATCCTCACCAGTAATGTCATTTCCTGATTGACTGAAATGAGTGCCAGAAAAACCTTTTTAATTATAAAATTCTAGCACTACAAAGAAATGCAACAATACTGAGCAGTAGCACTGTACAATATCACAGTAATTATTTACACACAAAAAAATGATCAAAACAAGCAACACATTCAAAATTGCATGGGCCAAATGGCACTTTTAAGACATTTGTTAGAAGGGAATGCATCTTCAATCATAACAGAAAGAGCTATCATCAAGTAAAACCCATAATGCCTTTCAGCAATCCTCAACAGACCAAATGCCTCACCTCAATTGTTCCCCCAGTGACTGTAGGTTTTTCTCCGTTAATCGCAACTGATTTCTCAAGGAAACAACATCCTCTACCAACCCCCTGTTGTCTTTGAACATTGATGATTGTTATGAAAAGCCCTGTGAATAAAGTTTATCTATGTTAAATGGAGTTACCAATAAACACGCACTCTAAGTTATTGCTTTAAACATTTTCTTATTTTAATTTACAGCGTTGTCTATTTATGGTTCTGAATAATGAGTTATCATACCTACCTTACACTCAAGTGATTTAGCTTCATTTCATGCAACTATTATTCAACAGGTTGTCAAGGAACACACGGCCATCGTTTTTTAGTTTTCCATTGATTTTCTGTTGGTTGACTGGCAAGATATTTCTACACTAGTGAATACCTGCTGGACAGCATATTCAGAGACGGCAGTTCTGTGCAGAGTACACCTTATTTCCAGTAGATTTAGCCTAGCATTCACTGCACTGAGATCTAAACAAAATGCGCTGCCAGCGTCGCTTCCGTTGATTGGCCGGACCGCCGTGACGTCATACTGACGCGCTATGGCCGCGAATGACAGCGCGAATAGCGCTAACGTTTAACTGTTGCTGTTTTCATCATACATTAGTACGGAAATTCTGAGCGGTCATGTAATATAATTTTTTGAGCGAAAGTAGGACGGATTCACGGGTAGGATGAATTTATAAAACACCCGTATAGGAACATCAGGCAGCATTGTCTGCACGCTGCTGAAATTATAGAAATATCCTATTTAAAACGTATTTTTGTTGCCTTGTTATGTCTATATGCAGCCTAAAAGGTCTACTTCAATAAAACAATCGAAAACAAATTTGTGTTTATTTAATACGTATAAATCATAATACGTACAGTCTTCCCATCTGAGCTCATTATGCTCACTCACGCGATGCCACGCACAGCTTGAATCAACTAAACAGATATCATTTAATAATAAATATGTAATTTAAATATAATCAGACTAAAGTATCAAGGCCGCCAGGCATGTGAAATTAATATGAAAGCAATAAGCTCATTCGTTTTACGTTTCCCAAACAAAAATAGGCTAAATTATTATTATTATTATTATTATTATTATTCAATCTATTGATTTCTTTCTGTTCGCATTTCGATTAAATCAAACTTCATTCCTTCAAATGAGTCTTTAGTTGAGACCAGGGAAAATAAATAAATCGTGATAACGAGAAGACAACTTTTGTTATGTCGAGATCACGAGAAAAATAAGATGGAAAAAAATTATAACACATGGCCGCTTAGAACTTCCGCAATCTATTAATATTACAAAAATGTGTATTGCACTCAATGATGTGTGCAGTGTTGGGGAGTGACTAGCTACTATCATTTCATTACAAAATAACGGCACCTGTTAAGGATTTGGGATTTGTTAAGTATGTTAAAGGCCTGCCCATAACCACTGTTGACTACTGATTTAAGGTTAACCCTTCCTGGTTTAAATGTTTGAAAAATAATAATTTTAAACATACATTAGAATTTAAGAAAAGTAATCAAATATAATTATTACATTACTTTAATGAAGTAAATGAAAGAGCTACACTTATTTTTAAATTAGGTAACTTGTGTAATCTGTAACCTATCCCATTTCCAAAAGTACCTACAGAATATGCGAGTAAATAAATATGCAAACACATTAGCAGGGCCAAAGATAATTCTCAAATAATTTTTGACCAAATAGTTTTTTTTCAAAGCATTAAAAAATGGCTAGTTAAACAGATTTTATAGAGGTTTTATATCTTTATTCTTTGGCTAAAGGAGCCTGCTCAAAGCCAGGAAAATACAAAGCAAGCTTTACTAACACTGGTACACCAACTGAATAATGCTTCATGCACGTAACATAACAAGAGCTTAATATTCTTAAGATTTCTTTTGTATCAAAATCAGGAGGTATTAATGTTGAAGTCCAAAACTTGCCTGGTTCCAATACTACTTCCACCCTCTGCGAGTGATTAGATAATGTTATTGAGAACAGGGCATTCTCAGGTCAAAAAAAGTTTTCCCCATCTAAACATTTAACTCAACTTTAGAAATGTATACAAATACAAAGTTAACAACTGAAAATCTCATTTGGACGTCCTATCAAATCTTACAGTGAATTGGGAAATTAACCTGAGTGATCATGTGAAATGAAAATTTGTTAGTATACACTGTTCAAAAGCAATAAATAGCACACAAAAAGCCTGAGTCAATTGTAACAAAAATATTGCTGCTGTTTTCTGATTGTAATGTGAAGCTGCAAAAAAAAAAAAAAAATACACAGGTCTGTTTAATTAGTTGCATAGTATAAAAGAAAGTACACAAATAAGATTATCCCTCAATCACAAAAAAAATTAGGCATCCGATAAAAAAAAAAGCAGCGCTTAGCCTAAAAAAAAAAAATGAAGGGGAGGATATACAAAGACCTCCTAATGCTACAGCGCTGTCATATGCTTTTAAGATATAGGTTTATATTTAAAAAAAAAAAAAAACACTTTCGATTATCCTTCTATGAATGTGGTATGTCTCAGAAAATAACAAGATTTTATGTAAATATTAATGCTACCCATATTTTAATTTTATTTTGTGGCAGGAGAAGCATGAACCATTTTCCATTGTTTTTTTTACATCATAATCTCATTTTATAATCAAATTTACAAGCTAGGCTGTTTAAACGGAGATGACAATACTGGATGTACAGGGTGAGAGCTTATGTGCAATCAGTCGAAATGTAAATAAAAGTGCCCTATTGACAATAGCGCTCTCTTCTCTTGGCAATTCGAGCTACAAGAAAAATTTGAACTGAATAAAGAGACAAAAAAAAAAATCCTCTGTCTCCAGCAGCATATATAGTATCCATTTAACAACCCCTTAAGGCACCTCCACATCAGAGACAAAAAGCAAGGACTTAGGTTATTTTCACACAGTAGTGAACTGATTTTGTCCTCAACCTGATACTAGTCACTTTCACTGTGTAAATCCAGTCCATGTGAAGACAGTTCGTTTCAATTTCCACAGAGATAGGTCACATACACAAACTTTACAAAGTCCCTTCTCTTCATTATAGTCCTGAGACCCCTCAACTCTCAGTCAACCACATACATTTGGGCACAATCACTGCTCTCCTTATGGGTTACATATTTATTGTCAAGAAGTACATTAGACCCACATGAAGCTCAGGAGGCAGTGACACCCTCCCATTCCACCAAGTACTGTACTTTGCCGTCGTTAGTGACACGGCGAGCGAGCACGCGGTACTTCTCTCCACAGGCCAGACGTCCTGCTGCTCCGAAGTAAGTGCTGATAGAACTCTTGAGGTGGTTGAGCTGGGTGTTGGGGTCCAGGCCCTGCATGATGTCCATGCCACTGTAGAGGCAGGAGGGGAGGGGGCTGGGCTCAGGAACGTTGTTGCTAGGTTGCAGCTCTGGGTTGCAGGGGGGCGGAATCTCTGGATTTGGGGGCTGCAGTGCTCGCCGTGGACGTCCCCGGCGTCTCTTAATCGGTGGCTGTGTGACGTTAGGCCATAAGCATCCAGTGCGTGGTCCACTCGGACTGCCCAAACTAGACATGAACAGGGTACACAGAATACAGTCATAATCTGTATTCAGTTTATAATCTATGAAGTTCTGCATCCCTTATAGAGGTCAGCAAAAATATGAAGTTTATCTGAACCTTGTCTGTGTTTTTGTGCACAAAAACAATAGATCAAATTACAACTTAGCAAGAAAGTTTATTTCCTTTTTTAAATATAAATAGCTCATGACTTTCAAACTATAAAAAATTACTGTAACAAAGCATTAAAAGCATTGAAAATAAGCATCTTTTTTCTATCAATTACATAAATGTATCTGTATAAATGTATGAATTAAAAAAACTAATTAATAATAATAAAAATTAATAAATTAATATACAAAATATATATAAAAAAATGTTTTTGAAAGAAATCTCTTCTGTTCACCAAGAATGCATTTGGTGGGAGAAAAAGTAAAACCAGGAATATTGTAAATGAAATACTACAAATGAACATTTTACTACTTTAGTAATAGCCATTTTTCATTTTAATATGATATTTTTCTAAATACATTTTAAAATCTAAACATTCCTGTCTTTAGTTTCACGTGATCATTAAGGGATTTTAATATGCTGTTTTCATGCTTCATATATATTTCCTCTTAATATTTTGAAAACATTTCTTCTGCTTAATATTAAATTATGATTTATTTGCAAAATACAGCATTTTTCCCCTTGAATATTAAGTTAGAAGAATAACATTTATTTGAAATGGGAATTTTTTTAACATGGTCATTGTCTTGACTGTCACTTCTGATTAATTTAATATGTCTGTGATGAATAAAAGCATAACCATCTTTTTGACATATAAATCAGGGGCAGGCAACATCAGCCCTGGAGGGCTCCTATCCTGTAGAGTTTAGATCCAACCCTAATCAGACACACCTAAACAAGCTAATCAACATCTTCAGAGTTTATAGAGCTACAGACAGGTGAGGGTTTTTTTAGGGTTGGAGCTAAATTCTGCGGGACATCAGCACTCCAGGACTGACGTTGGCTACCCCTGTTCTAAATGGTATAATCACATACCGAGGATGATTAACTATCTTGAAAATGAAGTGAAAAATAATCACCTGGACTGCATTGAGAGGGTGGTTGAGGTAGTTTCACTGGTGCTGGTGGCACCAACAGATTCAACATCTGAGGTACTTGAAGAAGGCAATGATTTCTCACTTTTAGCACTAAAATAAATAAATAAATAAAATTGTGGAAAAGGGTGGATTTTTATAACTCAACGATTTCTAGAAAGCAGTGTCTTAATCTCGGTCACCTTTTTGAAGTCATCAGTTCAAGTGAGTTTTTGTCTAGAGTCGGAAACTTCCCATCGTTCTGCATAAAAAAAATGCAACCTAAATGTTAATGTCCACATTAAACCCACCATGTGTTTGTAGGCAATAAACAAAACTTGCAAATAATGTACAAGCTAAACTAACTTCCTTACCTGTGACAAAAGTTCACTTGATCTTCTCAGTTTCGCCAGCGTCTCCAAGGAGTGTGTGTGATGCTTCCTTTTTCCTTTCTTCACTCCATTAGTGACAGTGCTAAAACAATTACAAAATTAAGACAAATATAAAAAAACTAGTTTAGAGTACAGCGTATGAGATGTTCACGACAGTGAAGCCAATAGTATTAAATAAACTATGACAAACCAGGATGAATGAGGCGGTTTGGTGGCCTTCCTGCCTTTGATTTTGATCTCATGAGAGGCTTTTTCTGGCTCTCGACCTGACAAAAGATCTGAATTCTGGGGGGCTGGTGGGAAGCGAATTCGTAATCCAAACAGATGTTTTTTCTTTTTTATCTCTTTTCCTGACATGAACCTAAAGCCCACCAGAAAAAAAGAGAGAAATGTATTCAAGCATTACTGTATAAAGGTAAAATGGCAATAATAGGCATATAAATGAACTCACATGTTAAGGTTGCTGTTAAGTGCTTCCAGAATGCATTCATATCGTTCTGCTCTTGGGGTCTCTGCAAGCTGGAGGTACAATGCCATGAATTAAATAAAGGGAACACTAGCTGATTAACTAATGTAATTACAAAGACTAGTACCTCGCCCAGCTGAAGCCTGTCCCAGTTTTCATTGATGTAAGTCATCAGTTCGAGCTCTGAGTCAAAGTATTTCTTTTTATGAATTACACTCAGATTATAGAGGCTCAGGTGTGCAACATCTTCCCTGTAAATGAAGACAGAGCACGTGATGGAAAAAAAGTTAGGAATGCACAGATATGTTTGCGGAGATCAAAGAGATAATTATTTGTCATGACAGATAACTGATATAGGGCAGATGTTAAATGTTTGTATATTGTCTTAATTCAAATTTGTTAAGTGTTAATTTATTACATTCTTAATTGTTTTTTTAAATCCTACATTTCAATTGAACACTATGAAAGATGGAAATTTGAAAAGTTTGATTTTTGGCCATTAATAAAACAAAATGGCTTATATTACAAATTATCTACTATTTACTAAATGCTATAAATAAAAAATAAAGGCAAAAAATCATTTTAAATGCTACAAGTACATTTAAGTAAAACAACTGCCTGAAGTACTTCGTTAAACGTATTTTTAAAAGTAATATCTATTTTTTACAGTGTCATTAAATGATTGGCATTGAAGCATTTGATTAAATCACAAGCTAATCTTAAAAAGAAAAATAATTAAATAGCCAGTAACGACCAACATAAAGAGAGAGAAAAGCTCACCATCTCAGAGGCAAACGTTTGAGGTACTCTGGTCCACTATTACAAACAGAACAAATAAATAGATAGAACCTGAGGATAGAGACGTAAATGTTAGTTAAATTACAAAAACTTTAACTTTTAACTTTCATTTTAATCAAATGACTAGAGAGCAGTACTTCACCTGTCTCCAAAGAGCATGGGCTTCTGAAAACACTGGATGCAGGCTTCATGAAACCACTGTTTACACTTATTACACTGCAACATCTTTAGATACCAGCTGTGGGAGAAAAGGGGGCATTCTGTATCTACAATCATCTTCAACTTTTGATTCAATGTCTGATCTTAGTGAGGTTCATCCTAAAAAGACCTATATTAACCAGCACTGTTTTCTGCTACATGTACTGTATTGAACTTACTCGCCAGGCCCTCCACAGTAGCAGTAGCACTGCTGGATGTTGGTCTTGTGGCCCTGGTCCCAGACTAAATCTTCAAGGGCGTATGGGAGAGACTGCTTCATTTCCTGTAGGGCTTTGGCATTTGGCCCTTTCTTCAGCGCACCACCTTTCTATGAGTTCACAGATACAAACACAACATTTTATGATGGACAAGGTACCGAAGCTCTGACATTAACGGTTCTGCAGTTGGCACTGCAGAAAAAATAAATAAATAAAAAAATAAATTATTATATTGTGCTTATTTGTTTTATCTGTGTAATATTGTTTTGATAATTCTAGTTTTTTGTTTTTTTTAAACAACCAAAAGTACGGGATCAATAAGTGGCATCGATAAAAGTAGTTAAAAAAATTCAGCTGTGCCATCACAGGAATACATTAAAATAGAAAACAATTATTTTAAATTGTAACATTGTTTTACAATTTTATTCTTTTTACTGCATTTCAAAAATGGTGAGGCATGAGATTTGTTTTTTCTTAATTCCCCCTGCAGTTGCTGCAAAAGGTTCATTTCGTACCTAATACAGAACACTACAAAGTGTTTTTATATTCCATATTATACAACTAATCCCACATTCACAACCCTTACGCATAAATTTATCTTGCGACAATGTTTTGAATAAACTTTAAAAACCACTGGAATCTGTGGAACTGGGTAGGCCACCTCAGACTCTTCTCTACTCTTCACATGATGAAAAGAGACACCTCTGAATCTTTAGATAGATACCTTCAAAAGAAGGGAGCGTATCATCAACATACCTTTGTTGTTGTAGCAAACACGCACTGTCTGCACAGCCATTTGTCATCAGAGGCAATAACACTGGAGTCGATTATGGGAGCATGGCATAGCTGATGGTATCCTATAGAAGAGATATTATCAGGGGTGAAATAGGCAACTCAGTCCCTTATATCGTTGTGTGAATTGACACAGATTTACAAGCAGGACAATTATAGTGTACCTTGTCCACATTTGTCACAGATAACTATTTCATTGGGGGGCTCGGAGCTTTCATTCTGGCATATAGAGCAGAGCATTTCCCCTCCACTGTCCCCTGAAAGGAGGAACAAAGAAAATTAAGTGTGCGCGTGTACCAAACGTTTACAGCTGGGAACAGTGGGTCTCATTCACTAACAACTGCAGAGATTTCAGAACTTTCATTACAAAATTCCCCTTTATTCACAAGACATGAATTTGTTTAGAAGCACATTCTAATGTTTTGGAAATTTGAAGCATTCCAAATAAGAAACAGAAGTTTGCCATTTGAACAAACACCCCCTGAAGAAGCAACATCCTTGAGCAAGTGTGCTTTCCTCAAACACAATATACATTTTGCATTTCCATTACAGACCTCTCGTTAGGCATCTGCTTCGTTATTCAAAGAAATATTAAACGCTAGATAACACAGGTTTTCTTATTCTTTCAAGAGAGTGAAGACAAAATGTAATCTTAACAAGGTGATCCATACTTTCCAGGTGAAGTATGTGCTTCTTGCATGCATCGTTTTAATTGCTCCTAAAAAATTTTTATAGATTTTGAACACATTTTTCTACAACTGTTTTAGGTGATTCATCCTTTGTTTCTGAAAACATTTATATGCAACGTAGTGAATGAGACCCAGTGACTACATTTATGAGAGGTGGACACCGCCTAAAGGGGGTCGTTGTTCAAGAACATTTCTGAACTAATAAGGGAAATTGTTCAAACCACTTAAGAGGTACAAAAGGAGGAATGGTATGCCATAGTTGCCAGCCGAAACTGATGGTGAACACCACTGTGAAATACTTCACTGCAACTGCCACTTGAAACAAATAACAACTGAAGATAAAACTATGAGAATTTATTTTATGCCTAAGCATTAACGCCTTTGTTGAATCGTTACCAATAGATACACCGACAGATGCCATAGCTACCTTCCCTATTCTTGTCTCCTGGCTCGATGTGGGACTTACGGTTTGTGTAAGCCTGGAGACTCTGAGGTCTGTCAACTGTCAGGGACAAATTAAGAGATAACTCAAACTGAATGAAGGAGATAGGGAAGAGAAACCAAAAGGCGGCAAACAGCAAAACCACAAGTCAGAAAGCATAAAAGCAGCAGCATAATAGAAGAACTGACAATCTTCAATTAAAATGGCCAGAAGGAAAGTAGAAATGTTATTTTAAAGCAAAAGAGAACCAGTATCAGAATCAGTCAGTGGATGTTGTGCATCCAGCCACCTCAGAGATGCCATCAAGACACAATAACAATAGACTGCTAACATGGCACTTTCCTTTATTCAGAAAAAAATGTCAAACAATTTGTATTTACCTGTCTGAATGTCCTTCCACAGAACCCAGGATTTAGACTGATCTTCAAAAACCACAAAGCAGCGATGCTTATGTTTATCTATCTGTGGAAAACCAAAAACCAAAAGAAGTTCTGAATAATCTAGATAGAGACGTTCTTTCTTGTTATAGTATGATTACAGTGTGCATTAAAGAATAGGCTCATTCTCCAGCTCCCCCAGAGTTAATAAGTTGAGTTTTGGAATCCATTCTGCAGATCTCAGAGTTTGGTGATAGTACTTTTAGCATAGCTTAGCATAGATCATTGAATCCAATGAGTCCAGTAGCACCACATTCTGGGAAATATACTCTAATCCCAGCATAATAATCGAGGAAGTTTGCTGTCGTAACATGGTCGCAGTAGACAGCGAACGTCCTTGATTATTATGCTGTGGGATTAGAGTATATTTCCCAGTCATATCAGCCTAGAAAACACAGTTGGAGAATGAGTCCATTTCCAAAAAAAGTGGAATGTTCCTTTAACGCCTGCCCACTGCAAGGCAAGTCACAACATTTACAAAGCTTGATTTTAATGATATTAATAAATGTATTTGAATATCAGACAAAAACAAAGGTACAGAACTGTGTAATTAACGGCTTTAAGGGAATAAAAACTACCATAAAAATCATATAAAACACTTTGAACGATCATCAAAATAAAAACAGATTTAAAATTATTTAAGATGTTTTTTCTAATGCACCAACAATGCATTTTATGTTTTTTGCAAAATATGCATTTTTTGACACATACGTTACTTTAAAATAGCAGGGAGATTGACAGCTCTATTGGTGCAATTTATTTATTTTTAATAATGACCACTAAACTGTACGAATGATTGTTACATCAGGCAGCCAATTATTTCCATGTAGTACACACAAAACAACACATGATCTTTATTTATTTGGGTTTTACATTTTGATATAATTATCATCCGATTGTGCAAGATCTGGTACACACCTTCGAGATGGTTCCCAGGTAAAAGAGGCCATCTGACCATCGGGCCAGGACGTCCTGCCCTTCTTCAAATTTGCTGGCGAGTTTGGCCGTGTCAGTCAGCCCATCTTTCAGGGGGAATTGTGACACGGGCACCGGTGACTTGTGTTGGCGATTTGGGGTTGACTTTTGATGGGCGGCCAGGTTATCTGCAATTGCTGAGTCTCTGTCAGATTTGCAAAACACACACAGCAAAACATAAATCCACCACACTTTTGCTTACACTAACACGCACAAAAAACAACAACAAATTGGACAATGACCAAATATCCAAAAAGACTGAAAACGTAGTCTCAAACTACCACGGAGAAGGTTTTAGCATGTAAAAGCAGAGTAGGATCTTTCATAGGAATGAGTGCACTTTGTATCGGCTGGTCAGTGGAGCGCCCAAACAGAATGACAGAGAAAGCAAAAGCCTCTTTTGTTAGCAGCATAGCTGGAGAGGGCTAACAGGATTTCTCACTCAAAACAATGCGACTTAAAAAAAACGCCCGTTCAAAAGCCTAAAGAGTTTGTTTCATTGGATTTGAAAAAACGTATGCGTGAAGCAACTATTTTTTACCTGCTGGTAAGTGAGAGACGAAACCCCCCCCGCACACCCCCTTGTTTTATTGTAACAGATTGAATCCTGTCTGGATCTGTCTTACCTCATTCGGCCACTTTCCAATGACTCGCAAACACAAAGAACCACACCATAAACGGTCAGCAGGCGTTCAGCTGTAAATCGAGATAGTGCTGCTTTTGAGAGGTTAATCTAGCGTATTAAGTGTTTTACACTATGGTAAACGGCTGGTTTTGCTCACTCGCTCTCGCCATTTTGGTTTCCCGCTGAACGGCGAGTGCATTGTGGGACGCGCTCGCGCTCCGCACGGACTCACTTTCCCTCACAAATTTGAAAAAGCATTAGTGGGAGGATGTTTACCTTACACCGTCACATAACTGCGCTTGCTGTCCCATTACACTTCCGCATGAATATTTTGACTTTATAATGACATTTAGATGATTTATTTTCGTCAATGACAAATAATATGTCCGCGAATATAAAAAAAAAGCATCTTTAAAAAATATAATTTAAAACACGTGTTTTTTAATCATGTTTATTTCATGCAGTTTTTTTTTTACTTTGTTAGATACTGTACCAAAATTTAGATCAAATAGATGTAAAGTGGGATAACCATCAAGTACTAAAATAGCGTACTAGACTACTAGTGAAAGTCTTAAAATATGTTTTAAGTTTATTTTACAAAGTAAAGATTCATGATTAAACTATTGAATATCTTATATAATTGGCACCTTTATGTAACCAGGAAAAAACACACTGAGCTTTAAATGCCTTTTCCAGGAGTGTCAAGATAGGCAGCCAAGTTAGCATGCAAACATTTTGTTTGTAAAAGCCTATTAGCCAAAAGGCAACATTCAATAACATAAATGTCAAGCCCTTTGCAATTTTCGATTTCAATTGGCTAACATGCCATATAACACAAGACCACCAGCTTTTCCTAAAAAGCATATTATGACCTTTAAAGACCGAACTCATAGCACCATATTATTGTGTTCTGCCAAGTTGCATACCTCTAAGTTGGCCTCACCAAAGAAGCTGAGCCTTGCATGCCAGGAATACAAATGGTGCATTGTACTAGCCTTCATGCAGGCCTTTGATGTAAGTTACCAATGTAGTCTTTACATTGGGCAGCGATGAAAACTTTTAAAAGTAGATAAATAATAAGGTTAGCTTGTTTCTATATGCCTCTAAAATGATTTTATTTTAAATAATCTGATGATTAATGTGATAATAATTTGATGATTTTATGAACAAAACGCCTATATGTATTTGTTGTTCAATGTAAAAATTATCTGATAATTTATTGCTGAACTGTATTATAAAAAATCTTTTTACGAAAACCATTTTAAATATATCTATTGACTTCTCGATTTAATAAGACTAAGCATAAATATTATGTTTGCATTATTATACAGATTACATATTTCCTTTAGTGCCACTATAGTCTTCTGCATATTAAGGGCCATTTATAGGAATGGAACCAGACTTTGTCCTTTCAAATCCAACATTGATTAAGCATTAAGATTTTATTTAGAGATCTTTGTCCATCTGTATGTTCCTTTAAATACCATAGTTTTTATTTCAGTGCTATCTTTAGTATCATTGAGATACAATTATATTTTTGTATTCATATTTTAACTTTTTTTATTTTCATTGTGATTTTAGTTTAATTTTTGGTAATTTTGTTGTGTGTTTTTGTAATTTGAATGACTTTTATTTTGGTTAATTTAGTAGCCCTGGCAACTTATATTTTTGACAGCAAAAATATTTTTTTGGTTTATTTAACATTATTTTAACATTATTTTTAAACATATTTTATTTCAAGAAACAAAAGCATATACTTTTTTGTTTTGGAGAGTTACCTATATAATACCCTGGTATAAGCTTGAATTAATCTTACTTAACAAAACATTTACCAGTTTAAAAAACTTTCAAGATAACTTTTAACTCCTAACTTTTACAAATAACATTCAAATAGCTTTAAAAATCTAGATTGCCTTTAAGAATATAGAACTTTAAGTCTGTACAGTAATAATATACAGGCAGAGCGCAAATGCAATAAATGTACACTTTTATGTGCATTTTTAACTTGCATTTTTACCATTATTAATGATTAGGTGTTCGTATTAGCAAATACTAATAGCTCAAAAAAATTACTTTGTGTATAGCGTTCAATAGAGGGCGCTAGTTAACATGACGCACAGCTCGATCAAAAAGAAAAGGGACATTAGGTCGGCAGAAATTGTGTACGCCTGCGCCCTTGACATGCTGCTGTCTCGCTATTTTAAAACAGCTGCACTTGAAAGTGTTAGCCGCTGGACATCAACCAAGACGACTCGAATAGCATGCATTCTTAATATATATTTACACAGTAGCCTTCGTGGAGTCTAATAATATGTAAGCACCGTACACGTCATGTGTAGCGCGAGCCAAATCACTTGAAGTTCGCTGGGCATTATTTAATTTTCTTATTCGGCGTACGGAGACTCTGCTCTAGATAGCTCACTGTTTTTGAGATGATCGATTTCTGCTATGGCGAGGGGTCTGTTTTCACGGGCCTGGCTGTCAAAGACCTACCACTTCCAGGTAAAAATCCCTTTGCACATTATTATGCATTATTGTTATGACGAATTGCCTCTCCTATAATCTCTACCTCTCAGTGAATGCTTGATAAAAATGAATTTTTCGCAGCAGTGTGGTTGACCTTTAAGACCGAGATAACTTTCTCAGTTTTAATCTATTTGTTTTGTTTTTAATGAGGTAGAATGAGGTGATGCAGCTGCTGCTATCTGCTCGGAATCTATCAGGTCTTGTAAGCGTTGTCTCAGTAACTTAACTCGCTCTTGCACACGCGAGCACAATAAGTATGCATTTCAAAATATGTTTTTGACGTCAGAGACATATGGTGAGAGACATTTTTCTTATTATGGAAGTAATTCCTTCATTTACCCTTGAGAGGACTGAGTTGTCATGGACTGCTGTGCTGTAAGAGTAATCCCCTTCACTGGATAAAGTTAAACAGGGTCTGTGGTGCTATAGCAGGCTGCATAACTCCTCAAAAGGACTAAGGAGCTTAACCCTCATGTACTGTTCGAAATTAGGTCACTTCCTATATGGACAATCAAGTTCAATCATAAAAATTTTAATATCAGTACTTTTCACACATTTCAAATAATGAAATTATTCACTATTTTTACCAGTCTTCACACCTATAAAATGTTTGTGATTGCACATTGTTTAATGATAATATCTTTGTCTAAACCTAAAGTAATCTTGACAAACTATATATCATTTGAAAGGTTTCGGGCTCTAGTTTTCATATTTGGTAACTGTTTTTCAAAAAATCTCCATTTGTGATATTGTGCCAAACACACTTTTATTCTATATGTACATATGTTTTTAGGTGTTCTAGAGATTCGAGAGATTTAGAATTCAAATCAAATATTAAAGTTACTTCCCAAAATATTTCTGAATAGGATATCTACTTCATAAATGTTAAAAACAAAATATGGAAAAATATGGTTCATAACACTCAAAGAATAAATGGAAATCAAGAGTCCTTAGTGGAAAAGTGTGCACACCTAAAATGTGACACACAACTTGTTCAGATGATTGGCTTTAATTTTCTTGAGGATTTTGTGGCAAACATGTTTTGTAAATTTGCTATTTAATTTAAAATATAAAAATATAGATTTTTATTAGGAGGGGACATAGATGCAGTTTTCATCTAGATTAATCTGATCTTATAAAATAAAAAATAAAAAAAACGAATAAAGAGCCAGATCATGTAAACTGTTAAGATTGACTATTGTAATATCAGTATCAGGTATGATTACTCGGTTACTTATGTTTTAATGATCAAAATTAAACGTGTATTTACTACAAATAATAGTTGAACTAAAGTAACCGCACATTAACATGGTTTTGCTGTACTAGCCATTTATCTTCACCATAGGGTGACCACCTGCTAATACAAGGGGTATGTTTCTGAGAGACAATGTGGGACACTGTCTGCCGCGGCGGTGCCCCCACCCCACGGGCAGACTCACTGATAGTGGTTTACCCATTTCTAGCACATACCACCTTAA
>JAUCNO010000663.1:7856390-7869004 GCA_032353835.1 Enteromius viviparus
ATATATATATATATATATATGTGTGTGTGTATGTGTGTGTGTGTGTGTGTGTGTGTGTGTGTGTGTGTGTGTGTGTGTATGTGTGCATTTATTATTTATATGTAAATACATACACACACATGTACTTATATATATTTAAGAAAAATGTCATATTTGTATAATAAATAATCACATATATTATAAATTCTATCAATATACACATGTAAATATCTTCAAAATATATATAAGTGTGGATTTAAACAAATATACACAGTACTCACACATTGTGTACACAAAAAAACTTGATTAATTAAATTAAATGCATTTAATATTAATCAGTTAATTTGTTTAAAATAAAATAAAAAACTCTTACTGACACTAACCTTCTCCTCTACATGTCTGTATTTTGGTGCGGTTCCTCACTCATTTTAGGACATTTAATGATTGCATACAAAACCAAAAAAGCTTTCAACTTGCAGCACAATTTAAGGTAACATTTTCACAGAGTAAACGGTGTGGGACAAGTTACTCATCAAAGTTAGCATTAGGGGTTTGTTCAAATCCCTCATCCCTGCAGGAGCAAGCACCACTAAAATTACAGTATTTATGACTTGAGTGCTGACAATCTAAAACCTCTTGAACCTTTCAAAAACACGACTAATAGACATCATCAGTCCTCCGTGTCAGTGGTTCTTCGGTCTGTATGAATTCCACTAGAAAAGGTCCGTGCACAATTTCTCCACAGATTCAGCACACTTGGGGGTTGCAGACAGGGTGAATGGCAGACCGCTGGGTCCCGGTAAGGCATGACGTTAATGGCCCTTAGCAAATGTGCCGGGGCCGGGGCTGTGAACCACAGCCGGGTCCATTTCACGGTGTCTGCCTGAGACCCGAATGCATTCACTCTCTCTGATGAAGAGTTCCTGGAGATACAGTGCAACAGCAAGGCCAGCCACATATCAAGCAATCGCAGTTTCGCTTAGTGCTTCAAGATGGAATTGATGCACTATGTTTACAGCATATTTCTCTTATTCGACATACAACACTTTAATGTCTGTTAAGGACAACATGGTGATGTGTTCAAACAGAAGTAACTAGTTCAGAGAAAAAATGTTACAATAAAATTAAAAGAAGACCAATGTTCTTTCATCTTTTATCCATCTTTCATGCAGTCTGTAATACAACTCTAAGTGAATGAAAACATCCTGGAAAGTTTTAAATCTGAAAGTGGTTTGTGTGTAAAGTTATTGTCAGTGTTGGGGGTAACACATTACAAGTAACGCAAATTACGTAATATTATTACTTTTTTCAAGTAACTAGTAAAGTATTCTCGCGTAGCCAGACCTTCAGACTGACGGCTGAAGGTCTGGAATTCATAGCCGCTTTCTATGATCAAGGCCCGCAAATAAGGCCGTTTAACCGTCATGTCAAACCATCAATCACAGTTCGTTTCGTTCTGCGTCAAGTTTCGGGGCGTGGAAATGTCCCCACAACAACAGAACGGCATGCAACAAATCATACAGCATAGAAAATCTCGATAAGACGCTCGCGGTAAACATCTGTTTGAAGTAAATCTCTCTATATCTCTTTTTAACACCCACAAGCAATTCTGGAGAACCGAACACAATACTGAATCGGCCAGCTGCGATGTCAGCGTCTGTTGTTTCAAGTTTGCCTGCAAATGCGGCTGATATCTCCTTCTCAGTTAGGTACTTCACTTGATCTTCCATAATAGACATGAGGGGATGCACAACTAGTAAAACTGGATCTGCGGGGAACCTTGCATACTTTTGAGAAGCCAACGTTTCACTGATCTTAATAAATGCTTATTTTCACTGATGTAAACATGACGGTTTTTTTTCGCAAACACACGTCTGTCTGTGCTTGTTTCCCAGCGGACCGAAAATAAATGCGGCACTCGCGTCCCCTGGAAATCCGTTAAAATTCAACCAATCATTTGATGCCTTCGACATTCCTGAAGTGTTTCCAGTTAAATGTACCGTATGCATCAGACGTTTAGCCAACGTTCCGTGAGCGTGACGTCTGAGGCTGAGACTAGGGTTGGGTATGGCACCGGTACCCAAGTAACCGGTATATACCAAACAGAATCAAAGCATGGATTTCGGTGCCATGCCTGAACAAAAACCCCATCAAATCTATGGCGCCAAATCTATGCCATTAATAAGCGAGTGCACCACTGATGTAAATCATTTCCGTGAGAAGAAAACAGATCTACATGCGAAGAAACGTGAGCCCGCAAGCTCAATTTAAACCCTGAAATTACATGATATGATCATTCTTGCACTCGATCTTCTCTCACCTCAAGATACATTTTTTGCTCCATATCGCCCAGCCCTGGACCAAATACTTATTTTCCACTATAATTTGCTAAGTGATTTTCTCTCTCATCTTTTTAAGTGGGAGAACTTGCACAATTGGTAGCTGACTAAATACTTTTTTGCCCCACTGTAATTATCTGTAATCAGTTTTTTGGACTTCCAGGTGTACTTTGATAGCACCTGCTGGTGGAATACCCAAATGACAAATGCACAGACTGATTTCAGATTCAGTATCGCACCAAGAAAAGCATCTCATGCATCTAAAGTGCAATGTCTTATTTCTAACAAATGTGGTACACCAACCTTGTACATGGATCTGCACTATATACAGTACACCCACATGTGTATGTGCCCATAGATAGTGTATTTCATGAGAGTTTCATAAGATGTAGTACACAGGCTCTTGTCTAATACAAATATGAAAATATAGCCCTTAAAGTTCTTCTTCATTTGCATTTCAAAGTGGAAAAAAGTGAAAGCATGGATACATGGAGATGCCCCCTGAAGTCTTTTACTTGATCGGCCCAAAGTACCATGGTAAAGCTTTGGCGACCACAGTAACCACATGCTTTTTATTTAAGGGGCATAACACTACATGCAGGTATATTAGTAATTCATAAGCTTAGTGTGCAGGAGAAGAAACAGAATCAGCCCAGGCTTCCTGTCATAGGGACTTCATTTAAATGAGTCAATGTAGTGGATGATTATTGACCATGCTTTGCTTAAGTGTTAACAAATTGTGGCTGTACTCATTTCATCACCCATTGGCTGGTCATTAGCAAATGTGTTTTGCTCACTGTTGATTTGTTGTATTTTTTTTTTCTCTTTCTGTTTAGAAATTTGACAAAGTAATAAACTACAAGTAAACACCAAATGCTGTATTCAGTCAGGATGTGTTTACTTTAAGCATGGACTCTATTCAAGTTCACAAACCTGGGCTTACGTTTGTTTTCTCCTTCCTTTTCCTCAGGCTCGCCTGTCCTACACCCGAGTAAAGTATCTCTTTCTCACATGGCTTGCTGTGTTTGTGGGTAGTTGGGTAGTGTATGTGCAGTACTCGACTTACACTGAGCTGTGCAGAGGACGAGAATGCAAGAGCATCATTGTGAGTATAACCCTCTTTGACAGTTGTATCTCCAGACAATGTAGCCTGATACATATTGGTCAATATTAAGTTAATCTTTAGAAACATCATTTAATAATCAAATATATGAATTATACACCCTTTTTATGTAGAAAAGGATTAAACATTAATTAATTGTTTTAACATTAGGCTGAGGAAATTATGTCAACATAGTTTTTTGGGTAAACTATCCCTTTAAGACTTAAATGAGATGAAAAAATGTATACTACCTCACAGCCAATCTATTTGTTGTTTGGTGTTCTTCTGTTATTTAAGCCATTACTCAACAAGCCTTAACTTTCCAACAGTGTGAAAAATACAGCAAAGGCATTATTGATGGCTCTGCCTGTAGCAGCCTGTGTGAAGAAAGCTCACTGTACTTTGGACGATGCCTCTCTACCAAGCCAAACAATCAGGTAACACGCTCAACCATAGCCCTAAAATAGAATCCAGTCCTGATCCTGGAAGGTACATACAAGAAAAGAACAGCACTAATTAAACACACCTTACCCAGCTAAGTCAAGTTCTTCAGGAGCATTAGAACACAATGAATTTGTTGTTAGGTCTGTGTGCAAAAATACTGAAAACCTTCATGCAGGTGTGTTGGAGCTAAACGCTGAATGAACAAGGAGCAGGATTGGCCATATGATAACAGTGTGTTCCTCTGTTGCTTTCAGGTCTATACAGGCAGTTGGGGTGATCATGATGGTGTCATCAAGTGTCAACTGAATGATGTTCTGCACTATGAGCTGGGAGAGGAGCTGGAGCCAAAGAAAGAGGTCGCACTCTTTGACAAACCCACTCGAGGAACCTCTGTAGAGAAGTTCAAAGAGATGGTTGCTAGTCATTTGAAGGTTTGGATGCTTTTTTTGGTTTTATGAAATCGTTATTGCTCATTAAAAGTCCTAAAGCACATTTTGCATTGTTCAGCACCAGAGTATGTGAGTGGAGTGGAGCGGCAAGAATTTCCACTCCATGCTCAGAGCATTTCAAGATCACTCCGCTCCGGCTTTACCATTTCCCACTCCTTGCCCCAGGTCCGCTCACTTGATCCTCGCTCCATGTTCACTCCTTATGAAAAAAAATGTCTCTAATTAGTGCTCCACTTAGGGTTGCGCCATATGGTCATTTTTTAATATCGTCATATTGCCAGCCTGTGAGATCGCCGATACACAATATTATCATGTATGGGTGGGTGAGGGCAAAAGAAAGGATGGAAGCACCAGTAACCGAAATACTATACCTTCAAACGTATTGAAAACTGACATGTTAAATATAAAAATATTTAAAACAGCTAGTTCATATATTTAGATTCAGCAGTCATACATTGTTATTATAGGGCCGCGCATCATACAAGTTTGCTGCATTCTCGCAGAAGTTATCAGTTTAAAAATCAGACACGGTGAAAATCAAAACTAGATTTATTTTAAAGACTAACAGTTTTACACTAGATATTGGACTTAAACGAACACTTTGAAGATGAAAGTATTTTCAGAAAGCCGAAGTTTATATTTTTGAAGTAAAGTTAAATTAAACGGATAGAAGTCACAGCGCTCTGGACTGCGCGTCCATCGACGAGCCCTGTTTTAGACTGATTACTTATTAACTGCATTTTAAAAATGTATTATAACGATTATGAAGAACAAGCAAAATAGTTTTTTTAGTTAATGTGCTGTAAAAGAAAACGAAAAAGAAAACATAGCTGTTAAGGTTTTTTAAAAGATATCTCTTTTAGCACTAATTTGCGTGTATGTGCGGCGCTGAGTGAAATAGTGGGGCAAATCGATACTTAATAATAATAATAACAATATAATAATAATAATATAATTTAATACATTAATAGGAGAATGAGCCCAGTATCGTTGATAGCTCTGACTATCGTTGATACACTATACTATCGTCTATCGGCACAACCCTAGCTCCACTGTCATTTTTCATTATTCATTTATTTTTATATCGAACCACTGTGCATTCAGAGAAAAACAAATATACAATACTCTGAGAAAAACATGAACATGCTTTAGTAGAGCAGTAGCTATATTAGCCCAAGCCAAATATATGCGGGCTATCGTTTTGCTCACTTTTGAACAAAATAAAATACAAATAAATTAAAGTTAAATTATTAACAAATTGATTTATACAGTTGCAACAATACGGTTGTTAAAGCATTTCAGGTGAGATGGCGATTATATTAGAAAATTATGATTATAATATTTAGAGAGACAAAGAAATGTTTTATGGACCACGACCTTTAACATTAGATTTGCTGTCCAAGTGTGAGTGGAACACTGTATTGTTTTTTCTCGACACATGCCTTTTAAGATTCCATAACAAACCTTTTGTCGCTTTCTCCTTTGTCGTCATTAACTTTTAAGATACATTTGTATTTTTGGTCACCTTCTTTAAAGGTTGTATTTCAGAAAATCCATCTTTCTGTCAGTGATGCTTAACTGTGCTTTGCACAACATGAATCTAATGCAGTTGTATTATGGGGCAGAACAGTAGTGGAGCGCTCTCGGAGCGAGAAAAAATCACTCCGCTCTTACCTTTAAAAAATCCACTCCAAGCTCCAGACAAAATCATGCTGCTCCAAGCCTTGCTCCGCTCACATACTCTGTTCAGCAATCAATTCTATAAAGCAAAGCCACAAAAATATCACCAGATAGATGTCATTCGTTTGTTATGGCAGTTAAATGATTAATGATTATTAAGTATGATGCGTGCATGGGTGAATGGTTCACAAATAGATCAACAACATGCATTTACAAAAAAACAATTTTAGAATTCAAGCTGACTTTAAATATACACAGTGCCTGTAACCTCTGCACGTCACATGCTGAAATAGTATCGCATTGTAGAGAATTCACCTTTAAGTGTTTGTTTAGCACTTACAAAAAAAATTAATTGCTCAAAAGTGACATTCCGGCTTGTAAAACCTTTTTGCTAAAGGGACTGAGAGGTGCAATCAGGGTTCTCACAATCTTGGAAAGCCTGGAAGGAGGAGGATCCTTCCAGTCATCTGTAAGATGAATAAAACGTATTCCTTTAGTACATATTTCTTCTAGTTCATAACTATACACAGTTCTAAAGTATCTACGTTTTTTTTTTAATTATTATTTCTAACCATGCTTATCGAAACAATGCTTTAACGCTTTTACTAAAGAATGCAGAAAAAAGCAGCAAAATCGAAAAATGTTTCTTACCTCACCTTGTTTTTTGGCTTTTGAATCTGTGGTGCATTTCTGAAGCTTAAAATGTGACTGGTGCTTGTGTCTATCTTAAGCAAATGTTCTGAAAACAATTCAGCAAATGTCAATTTGTGATGGAGGTGACCAGAACTGTGTGAAGTGATCATGCTTCAAAGGGCATATAACTTCTAAAATCATTTGGAAATTTGCCATTTTGGGACAGGCAATTTGTCCAATTCATTTTATCAACAGATTTTGAGTACTATCATATAGGATTATTGCGTATCTGCAGCGAACTGTACTCTAGATAAGCCTTTACGGTGAGAGGTCTGTGCTCAGGTCACACATCTACTCTTGGGATTTTTAATGGCCACAGAGAGTCAGGACTTTGGTTTAATGTGTCATTGAAGTACAGTGCTTTTTGACAGTATAGTGTCCCCATACTGGGGCACTAGGACTCTCACGGATTTCAGGGTGAGCACCCTGCAACCTAGTTTTCCATCCAGGTACTGACCAGGATTACTATGACAACAACAAACATCTTGTTTATCTTTATCATATCTACTGAACTTAATAATATATATATATGTACTTATTTTATTTTTTTTACTTTTGAAAAACTAACATTCACAGACCAAAAGTGCTTTTGTGAAAGCACCCTTATGGGCTTTGGCTTTTTCTTTTCAGTTGACATCAGTTGAAATTGTACAACATCATAAAATCAATGCAATTCTGTTTTGTTTTTCTACAGGCAAAAGTTGGCGAGCAAGCCAACCTATCCAGTTTGGTAAGCCTGATTCTTTCCGTAGCGGACAGCAATAAAGACGGCCACATCTCGCTCCCAGAAGCCAAATCCACGTGGGCTTTGCTGCAACTCAACGAAGTTCTGCTAGCAGTGGTGCTCCAAGACCGAGAGCACACACCTAGATTGTTGGGTTTCTGCGGTGACCTGTATGTAGTCGAACGGGTGCCTCACACTCCTCTGTACGGGCTCAGCCTGCCGTGGCTCATGGAACTTTGGATTCCTACGGGCATGCGGCGAAACATGGACCAGTGGTTCACGCCTTCCTGGCCCCGCAAGGCAAAAATCTTTATTGGCTTGTTGGAGCTTATAGAAGACATCTTTCATGGTACCTTTGGGAGTTTCTTAATGTGTGACATGAGAGCCAGTACTTTCGGTTACACCGATCGTCACGACCTCAGGCTGGTGGATGGGCGGCGCGTAGTCGCCGAGGAGGCCTTCAAACAAGCCATGCTCCTTCAGCGCTGTGAGGATGACGAGGACTGTGTCTACGGTGTGGACTGTAGGACTTCGTGTGACCGCGCAGAACACCGCTGCATGGCTGAGGTGGCTCAGCCCAACCTGGCCAGGGCTTGCGGAGCAATGAAGGATTACCTCCTACGAGGAGCTCCGGTCCATCTACAGGAAGAGCTGGAGAAGCAGCTGTACGCCTGCATGGCTCTCAAAGGTTCAGCCGAGCAGATGGAAATGGAGCACTCGCTCATTCTCAATAACCTCAAGACACTGCTATGGAAACAGATCTCCCATACTAATGACTCCTGAAGAGAGATGAAGTTGCATTGGTGACAACATTTACAAGCACTTCAGGTCATTGCGTATCTAGCTGGAGATTAGAATGCTGATAACAAGAGGCTGGAAAACAGGCTGATGGCAATATTCATTGCTGCTTGGTACTTGAGTTCTTTTTCACTATGAAGGTAGAATTAAAACCATGAGGAATTTATGCTCAGGCTCAATTTAAGAACTTAAGGAGTAATGTTCACTTCTTAGTTTTGTGTCTTCGTGCTTTGTTGTCACACACAATTGATCAGTGATCATGTTTATTTTACACTTCCTTCAGATGTTATGAAGGAGCAAATGACACTAATTTTGCATCCATTGTTGGATGTTAACATAGAAAGCACTCACCACAGACTGTGTAGTGTATTGTAATGTTTGTCACATGAGCACAGCAAAAAGAGCCATAAAAGATTTTGAAGTGGTCATATTAATCCAATGCCATGATATGCATGTTACCAGTGAGTGCGTTTTTTTTAGTTCGATACTTGTGGGTTAAAATGCCTCATTCCTTGTACTTGGAGAATTCTTGAAAATGGTCAGACTAATGGTTTGAAGGTAACAGATTGCAATAAGGTTTAATTTCTAATTATACTTTAAACAGGTTTATAAAACAATACTTTTAAAGCATAAATCGACGTTAAGGTTGCAGTCCGTAATTTTGCCTCTTTGTTTTCATCTATGTTTGAATCCTGTTGCGGAATTATAATCCATACATGGGGTAGTCCTCTGGCGCAGCACAGATGAATGTATATTTTGAGGAGAACATGCTGCTGTCAGTCACTGCACTGATTCTAGCCTACGTCTTGGAAGATGTCTTAGCATATTGTCTAATCTCTAATTGTCACATCACTTGAATTTCATAACCCAAAAAACAAACTATGCTCCTGTTCGAACTGGTTCTCTTTAAAGTACAAATCTTGTGTAATATCAGGCTGTAATCTAAAGCACTTTTAAAACTTGAATTGAATTCACAGGCAAATGAGAATATAGCCTATTCTTGCTGGGACAGCTTCTTTATGCTTGATTTTTATTTATTTTTTTGCAAAAACCTACCTGTACCACTCAAATTAGAAAACATTATTATAAGCAAACCTTTGTGAATTTGTGACTTATTTTAATTATGTACTTACTCGAATATTTTTAACCAAAACAAGTTATGGACTGCAGCTTTAATATTCATTTATATATGTACAAATACATTTACTGCATCTCAAGTTGTATAATTTAATGTGCGACAAACGTGAATTACCTTAAATGAACATTAACCTAGATTAATAAATGCTATTAATGAAATAGTTTGAAATGCCTAATGAATGAGTTTAACCTTATTTTAAAGGGTTAACGCAGCTCACACTACACAACTTTTGCCTAGATTTACAAGGACTGTGACAAAACTCCTGGATCACGGCCAGATCAGTGCTTGTTGTAGTCACTGATGCTCGTCTTAAAGCTCAAGCTTATCTTGAGCAGTCACAGACACTGTGATATTTTCAAATCTGTTTGATATTATTGCTACGTGATCTTGCAGGGTGTGAGTCTGTGAGATGCAATGACAACTAATCCAGCCAACAACAGTCCACACGGTATAAAAGGACAGATCTTGTCACTTGCATGAACTTGAAATGTTTCGCCTTTTTGCTGTTGGTCAGGACTGCCTCTTGACCAAATGTCTTGTATTTTGATGAATCTCATCAACATTGTGTTGTGTAGTATGTGTGCTGCTATGACAAGGTAACACAAAACCCTTTTGTAAACACCACAGTAATTCAGATAGTCTTACAGTTCTGTAGTGTGAGCTTGCCTTTATTGATCTGAATGTTTACAAAAGTGTGTCTTGTAAATGATGATGGGAGGCTCTTCTTAACCATGGAAGTCCAAAACATTGATCATGTTTTATTTTGGCTTGTTGGGTTCCTAATTTATACTCAAGGCATGTCTATTGAAAATCATCTTGATATGGTACAAATTTGATTTTAATTTAAAAACAATACGAAATGTTTATCACAGTCATGATTCTTGATGTACTTAAGAGATTATAAGGTGCTTAATGTTTTTTATGGATCATTTTTCAGTGGGATGTTTCAGATTGTGTGTCATCAGACTGCTTCAGTTTTGTGTATTCATAAATCACACAGCTGCTGATTAAGAGTTAAATTGGAGATTTTTTTATAAGATTTGATTGCATGACTTTGCACATTAAAGTGTTTCAAGTAATATTGCAAAAGCATCTTCATTGTCAAATCAAATCACTTATTTTCTACCACTGTATACCAAAGACCACAAACACTGTATTCTTTCCAAATTATTTATTTGGAAAAGGTGCACACTTTCTTTGGAGCAGTTGACACTTCATCTTTTTACTCATCTGCAGCAGCTTCCTGAGCCCTGAGGAAACTGGCCTTTTTCTGGGCCACACGGTCCTTCCTCTGGGCCAAAGTCAGCTTGGCACGGTTCCACCTACAAAAACAATATTCATAAGTGATGAGAGTCACTTTTGGTCAGAACAGTGTAAAAAAAAAAAACAACTGAAAAATAAGCATTTCAAATACAACTTATTTATAATAAGCAGCAACAGGATATTTGCATCTTAAGCATCACATGTCAAACCTTATGGGAACACTCAAGACTCGAACTTTAACCTTCACTTCGCTATGTTTTAAATACAGTTTTGCCAACAAAACTACAAAAACTCCCAACATGGTCAAGTTTCATGGCAATATCTAATCCATGACAGGTAGGCAGAGCAGGCTTTAAAAAAAACTAATAACACACCTCTTCTTCTTGACTTCTTTCTTGGGCTTCTTCTCATGAACTGGGTTCTCACGGATGGTAGCATGGGCCTTTTTGTACATCTCTTCAACCTGTTCGAATCAGATAATAATATCATATTAAAATGTGAAGGTAGTTGATTGACAGCAGCGTGAGCCGCCCTGAGTGAGCCGCCATCAGTCTGAGACGCAGAGACGAGCAAGACTCATAAGCGCTTGAGGTGTTTTGTTGTTGAATGTATTAATAAACAGAGCAGTAGTGATTTATTCCTGACATCTGAGTGACTAAACATGCGGAGGATTAACGTTACGTTTGGTTCTGAAGGAAATGCACCCTTGATCAACCGAAATATGTTTATGATCCAGCCTCACCTACAGAAGCAGTGAGTATAAAGAGAGCAGAAATCGCCTTTCCTAATAGTGTGCTAATTAGGAAGTTTCATTATGAATATGGCTAAAAAAAGATCCTCCGAGAGTGCCTTGGAAAAGAGAGTGGACATAACCTTTTTTCCCCAGATGTTTATTACAAAAAGCAAAGGCATGTTGGCAGTAAAGTTATCCGGGAAAGAGTTTCTTACAGAGTCGGGTGTGATGCCGTTCTTGATGAAGCGGGAGAACTGCTTCTTGTACTGGTCCTCGTCCTCCTCCATCAGAAAGCTCATGTACTCTGACACATTCTGGCCCATGATGTGCTTCCTGTGCACCTCCGCGTTGAACTCCTTACTTTCATTGTCGTAGCCTGGGAACCGTTTAGTGCTGAGAAAACAAGCTGCAATGTCAATATATCCATAACAACAAAAAACAAGACAAAACTTCTGCAAAAGCTCAAAAAGCTTTCCTGTACAATTTGTGTCTCAATTAGGAGAAAAACCTTAAGATTCAATCGTAATATGCACTCTCTTGGGGGTCATTATGAAGTTACAACAAAAGAGAACTTTAGTTGTTCCCCACACAAGAAACACGTAAACGCTTCCTAAGGGGTTTTTCTGCATTTGTGAAAATAAAAACTAAAATGTTAAATATCAATTTACTAAACTAAAGGGATTGTTATGCAAGCTTTATTAACACACTCAAGTTAAAATGTGATGTCATTTAAATAAATGTCCATCAAATAAAATACAAATTGGCCACAACACTGACCACTACTACAAAACTGAGTTTAATTTAATACGAATCCACTGACACATACAGCCACTACCAATGGTACTGCAGACAGTCAATCTGGTCTACATTTAATGGGTGTCAATACAAACGTCTTTTCTGATTGAAATTTACTTCCTCTTCCTAATAAAACGTCACCTTAGGAGTCAACAGCATTTAAGTAAAAAAAAAAAATGTTGTGGTATTTTAGACAGGCCATGTGAAAAATATTTTCAGCAATAGTTCAGCCAAAAATGAAAATAAAGACATATTGTACTTACCCCCAAGCCATCCTAGGTGTATATGACTTTGTTCTTTCAGATGTACAGAGCCTTTTAAAAATGTATCCTGCCTCTTCCAAGCTTGGTAATGCTGGTGGATAGTAGGGCTGGGCGATATGGCTGAAAACTGTATCACCATATCAGTGTTTCATATCGGTCGATATCAATAATTATCGATGTTTTTAGGACCCATTTAAAATAAGGACCAGGAGAA